>KZ507093.1:83545-99486 GCA_002844005.1 Limosa lapponica baueri | reverse complement strand
AGAATAATGTCGTTTAATAGAGGAAACAACCACTGTCACAGCCATAGGCATCTATACGCCTGTGCTGTTTTAGAGAAATCTGGAAGAAAGGAAGGAATCTTCCAAAAAACTTCTTGGGTTGAATCGACATGCTGTTTCCAACATGCTCTTGAGGTTGATCCTGAGTTATAAGCAGCATTAAGATCGCAAAGTAAGGCCTCAATCCAACAAATATGTAGAGTTATGCTTAGGTTTTGTATTTGCAAAACCTTTGGCCTGCCTTTGGGAGGCCCCCGTGAAGGTAGCAGACTGCTAGATGGGGAGATGTTGCTTGGACCTAGTGTGACAAATGGTTGAAAGCAAAACAGATTGGGAAATCTGAAAATCTGGAGGACCAAGGGAGTGCGTTCACCACAGAGCTTCTCTCAGATTCTTCCACCACTCCCCCTCTGTACCAGTTTAATAGAGACACCTGAAAAAAAACTAGTTCTTGCCAGCCTGGGTGACTCCTATCACAGCTATGACAGGTTTATTCCATTTGCAAGTCAAAACAAGTTTCTCCTCTCTCTTGAAGGTACATAATTATCAAGATCATCCTCATTGCTACACCCGTTACCATTGCCTATAATCTTTGGGTATTTGCACTTTCCTGGCACAGTCCTGATTGGCAAAACAAAGCTTGCATGTGTGATAAGTTTAGCATAAGAGACTCTTCTCATTAGCGCTGGGTGCCATGAATCAGAATGATTAAGTGATTTGTCCAAAACACAAAGTAGGTTTACTGTTTCGGCACTGCAGTCCTGGTAAATCATGAATTTCACCAAATTCACAAATATTAGATGATCTTAAAAGGTCCCTTCCAACCTAGGTGATTCTGTGATTACCTAAAAATATTAAATCCTAATCTCATAAATATGATCTGTTTCTATTCATACTGGGGGCCTCAAACCTTAACCATTCATTTTCTTCCTATCAACAAAAAAGCTCCTAGAAGCTTGAAATTATGGTAGTTTAAATTTTCTCCATGCCAAAAAAATGTCACAAAAGTAGTAGTTCTGTTTGGACAATATATTGTTTGGAGCCAGAAAAGCATCTAAGATTTTATCTGCTTCCCTCAGTTAATTGTTGTTCTTGCTTTGGCCAACTGCAAGTAACCTACTCTCTGGTTATCAGCGAGCGAACTGCAGGTAGGAGTTAGGAGCAATAATCGTGGTGAACTATTATGAGAAACTCTGCAGAGATGAAGACAAGTGGTCTAGCAATGAGGACAGAGAATCGGTCCCTGCTGGCCTCAGTTCTGGTCCTTGCCCTTCTTTGCACCATCCATGTGACCGGCAGGCTAGAGAAAGGCAGATCTTTGCACATGCCAGAAAGTCGGTCAAGATCATCCTCTGATCTCTTGACTTCAAAGTCAGCTCATACCTTGGAGGAGATGCTTCTGTCTTGTTCCTTGATTTTAGGCAGGAGAAAACAGAACTGACTGGTCTGTGGTGCTAATCCATGATGACCAAGAGGCTCCCCCCCTCCTTAACAGGGGCTCTTCAAGCACCTGAGGTAGCTCCAGGAGTTATCTGGGGAGCAGAGCCACCGTGACAGGGTGTAGACTGGTGTAAGGGAGGAAAGGCTGCCCATACAGGTGGCTGATACCATCACTATTGGAAGGACTTTGCTTAGAGCTTCTGACACGCAGAAAAGCCTGCTGTCAGCTGACGACCTGTGAGATAAGCATAGTTTTTTGCACTACTCCTGCTCTGAAACTCTCCCACAGCTGTAGGGGCAGACGGATATCTCCTTTTGCCACAGGGCCCGGCAAGATGCAAAGAGATCTCGCCTTTAATGCTCCAGTGCACAGCGATGCTGCTGGAAGGAGGAAGTATGAACAAGATGAAACTGCTCCAGCGCCTTTAGCCCTCCCTGCTCACTCTCTTTGCTTTTCCGGTCATCTTAATCCTCTCCTGCTGCTCAGCAGAAACGTTGCGCAATACTCTCCAGGGAGATGAACCCTCCTGTGAATGGCTCTGCGCTTCTGATGGCTAGAAGGAAGGCTGAGTCCCTTCCCTTAGAAATTTAAACAAGCCTCTTCAGTTGATTCACATGTTTCAATTTGCTTTCACAAGGGTAGTCGGTGACAAGTGACACCATAACATCCTCTGAGACTTTTATGCAAATTTCATGTAAACTTAAGTCTCACCATGACAGATAAATCATGCCTGAATGCCATTTTTGTTGATGGATGTCCTGTGGCTCAAAGTGCCATGTCCTACCGGGGGTCCCCTGAGGCATGAACCAAACCTGGAGCATCCCCAAAGGGTAGAGAATTTAGGAGCGCTGCTAGCTCACGAAACTCCCTGGGCCCAAGCTTACGCTCTGAAAGCCCTCCTGCTGCAGCATCCAGCAGGATGGCATGTGGCAGCAGGGTTGTTCTGCCACATCAGCATCGTCATGGCTCTGTCCAGAAAAGAGCCGCCTTCACCCAGGCCACAGGGAAACCCACAGCAGCTGCTCAAGTGGGAAAAACTGCGTATGTGGCCACTGTCACAGGCAGATGGTCTCGTCCCCAAAAGAGGGGATGGAGAGCTGCCTGGGTGGGCAGTACAGGATGGCCCCACACGTTCTTTCTTGGTGATGCTGGCCAAGCCCCAGCCTGCACACCGGCGCTGACACAGACAGGGCCAGAGGTTCCTGGGGATGCCATGGTGTTGCAAACACATGTGGCCTTGGTCATGTACTTGTACTTGGACCAAGCACATCCAGCTCCCCACTGCTTGCACTCGGTGCCAAATCCCACTTCCTCTGATGCTCTTTCAGTATTAGCACACCAGGCCACACGTCTGGTGGGTGCAGGGACAGGGAAGTCTGATCACAGCCTTTAGCTTTGTGTGTATCTGGCTGGGGTCTGCTCCCTTTCCGTCACTCCTCCTGGGCACTATTCTAGTCTTTTCTTCCTTTTTTTTCTTTTTTTTTTTTTTTTTCTTCCTTAAAAAGGGCTCAGCAAAGCTGTACCTACAAATCACCATCAGTAAGCACCCCCTGGGACTGCCTCTCTCTTTGCTCTTCCCCTAAGATCATCCCTGTTTGGGTTGCCATGCTGGAGAAGGAGACTACAGTGTCAGCCAGACTCGTGACTTTTGGGAATAAAGAGCGGTTGGTTGTGATTTATAGCCTGAGCCCTACATAGTAGGACCTGAATCCACGCTTCATTGGTGCCAGTTCACAGCCTGGTGGCTTACACTGAGAGTTCTGTGCAGGCTACCTTTGTCTTGCTTTTTTCTTCCCAAATTTGGTGTAGCTTTCATATTGTCTCACATAATCATGCCAGCAGAGAAAGGCTGGAGGGCTTGAAGAGCTGAGGAAGGTTTGCTTCCCCAGTTCCTGTTACAGAGGCAGTAACTTCTGCAAGGCGTGAGGGAACAGGAAACCTCTACAGTCACTGCTCAAGCCGAGGTGTCAGGCCATGGGCAGATGTAGGAAGCGGCTGTGCCAGCTCCCCAGCTATTGGGGACCTCTGCTCTCATACAGCCAGAAAAGCCACAGGCCATTCCCATCCACTGCTCTGAGAACAACTGGACTGCTTACACCCCTTTGTCTGGAGTGGATTCACATACTGCGCATTCAAACCTTGGTTTACTTTGTCCCAACCTCCCTGTGCAGGCAATCCCTAAGTAACCATCTTGCCCAAAGTGACTTGCCCACTTGAATTTGGATAAGTACCTGCTTTCCCAGCTGGTTCATTGCTCTGCTGCTAAATAGTGCTCAGTTATCCCAGCCAAGCCAAGCCTGATTTTCATCTGTGGATTCTGCAAGGCAAGCTGTGGAATGCAAATTATTCCAGTGTATTTGCAGGTCTGTGCTGAGGAGGAGATCCCTGGAGCTTGATCCTTCTGTTTCCCAATGACTCATTATTGTTATGTAGGTTGTATTGCCCCACCACTTCGAGATATGAAACGCTGGGGTTTTGCGGGTCACTTTCCTTTTGTAAAAGAACACAGGGTCACAGAATCTGTGTGTGTCTAGCAGGAAACTGGCACTCCGGCGCTGATCACACGCTACTTGTATGCAAGCCTTTCTTCCAAAATCTCACCCAAAAATCTGTCTCTAGGCAAAGGCGGTGTCCCCTCGAGCCTTTACAGCGCTCAAGTGCTTAGAGAAGGAACTCTGTCTGCAGACAGGAACTGTTAGCATAGCAAAGGCCAATGTCAGGCAGGCTGCTTTCTGCAGGCTCTTTTATCTCAGGTGAGCAGTATAATCCTTTGCTTTCACTTAATAATCCCAACAACCAAGCAGAGGTGGGGGAATCATTTGATAATTACGTGTTCATTTCATAGAGCGTACGTAAATGACTGCAAGTGCTTGCAAATTTTAATAACTCTTGAAGTTACATTCCGGTTGCTCTGGTTAGATGTCCTTTCTGCTCTGCTGCTGAACAAAGGAGGCAATTTTATCAGCTGCCTCAGTGAGAGAGATTTTGCAGCTTCTTCACACGGAACAAGGCAAGAATAGGTTAAAAAAATCTCCCCACACTCCCATGGTTGCTCCCTCCCAAAGAGCAGCTATCTCTGCAGTCAGGCTGGGTGGATTAGCTGTTGTGCCAGGAAAGAATGATGATCCTCCTGCAGCACCCACTCCTCTCGCCCCCTGGGGAGGGCTGACCCAGAAGGGAGCCGTGAAGAGGGCAGGGAGCGTTCGGTGAGAGGAGGCGCTTCTGCCTTGTGAGGGAATTAAAGCGTGTTTGATCATTGGATGGATCTAGGGCATCCCCACAAAGCTCAGCCTGGCATGTGAAGTCTGACAGATTAAATGAGCGCCTGGATCCAGGGATCTGAGTGCTTATAGCTGCCTGGTCCTTGCTTTGAGTTTCCTCCTGGCTAACACACACAGCCACACTGACATCTAGGACAGCTTTGTCACAGGCTTGGGTTTTTGCAAGGAAACTTACCTCCCAGTTTCCTCTGCTTGCCCGTAGTTCATCCCACCTGCCCTAGCCATAGCTGCTGCGGTGGGCACTGATGTCCAGCCTTGGCCATGGTAGGGTGCAGAAGGACGCGTGCGGCGCCACAGAGAGGGTGATCCGGCAGGATGAGGTCTGTGGGGTCTGTCAAACGGGCTCTGTGTTTGCTTCTAACAGTCCTATGTGCAGTGCGAGAGGTTTTCAGACTGTTCTGGAGAGCCGAAGCACATGGTTTGGGTGATTTCAGCAGAATGCAGACCGGGATTTGACTGTAGGTACCCCTCATTCACAACTAGTTGAAAAAGCACGCTGGCAATAAACAGCAAAATGTTGCTCCCTTTAGCAAATGCAAGATCCATTTTGAATACATGCTCTCTCTTCTATTTTCTCTGTTTTTGTGCTCTATTTGACAGTGGTTTCACTGACTTCCAGCAAGGCAATAGTCAACCTGACTAGTATTTGTCACCTCCTATGAGCTAAATATAATTTGGATTTTATTTACCTCATAGTATTTCTTTAACAAGCTCTCTGATGTGAGTTCTTCCTGGAAAAAAGAATTCCCCACATTGCTGTCCTTACGCAAAATAAATAAAGTCTTTCTGTCTTCTTGCCACATTTAGATCTATATATATCCCTGGTACACAGAGGAGATATCAGCTTGGGAATTGGCACGCTGAGGGCAAATAAATGAATTTACAGTAAAGTCTGGTTATTGTTTTTAAAGACCTATTGAAAGGAGAAGACTGTTCTTAATTTTCTCTCGTAATCTCATTTCAAGATGTTTAGCTCGTAAAGGTCTGTCAGAACATGGGGCCTGGACTTTTATCTTTGCTCTCCAGTTGAAAACCTGGAGGACGTTCTGGTTTTTCACTCCTGGCTGTGGTCACGAGGAGAAGCCCTAGCCAATGTGGGCTGGGATCCTGTGGGCCGCCGCCATACCCATTCCTTGTCCAGAAGTGAAAAGAGATGTTAATCCTGCCTTGTTTGCTTTGCACACCACACCCCTGCTTATTGCCCACAATCTAAATTACAGAGGCGGCCAAACTTGCTTCCTGTTAAAAACAATAGCCCTGGCTGACACATCGCCTGGTAATGCAGGGAGCAAAGGGCTGGGGAACAGCCTGGTGGGTTTTAGGGGCAGATGGGCCCCTAAAAGATGAGCTGGTGCTGGTGGTCCCTGCAGAGGGGTCACCCCCTGTACCCCCAGACAGGTGGACAGCTGGAGAAAAATGTAGGGGCTGCAAATAATGCGCTGTGGAAAGAAATGACTTTATGGAAGGTGTTAATTAGGGGAAACGTATCTGGAACATGGGGAAAACTTCCTGAAAAGAATAAGTGTGAACGGGATCATCAAAGGCTTATGAATTTAGTGGGAATTTTTATAGGGATGTTTGTTTCTAAGTGTCCAGCTGTCTCAAAATCTGAGTCATGTTTTCCTCTGCAAGAAGGAAGATATTATTTTGTTGCAGAAAAAATTTTCATTTGAAGGATCATACGTGGGGATATAAGACCCAATTTCCTCAGTTTGTTTTACCTCTTCTAGGAAATGCATGCAACAATCAGAGCTGCTGTTATTTGTGTCTAATAGCACTATTGGGAAGAGTCGTGCTGCGTAGGAGTCCCTCTGCAAACAGAGGATATAGAGAAATTGTCCCAGGTACTTCTCCGGAACTCTGCTGGATGGCAGCCAAAATGTCACGGAGGATGTGGGTAACATACCCAGCACTTCCATGTGCAAATATATTTGTGTTCACAGTGTCTGGCGAACAAAGGCCAGTACAAGCTCAGCGTGAGCAATTTGCTGTCCTTTGAACACCTGGCCACCACTGCCGAAAATTTCTCATTCTGGTTTCTCGAGACACGTCCAGTGACTGTATCTGTGGTCTTGGGACGTCTACCAGCTTCGGAAACAGGAGTTGCCTTTCTCTTGTTAGAAATGGAGAACGTCGCTGTCTTGTACACAGGGCCATGGCTGCTTCCCGGTGTTTGCCCTGGTGAGGTGCCACTGGGCTCAGTTGTTTACGCTGCCGTTGAACTGGCCGAAGAGTGGAGCGAAGGGGCGGTGAGTCAGGCCCACGATTGTTCAAGTGCAGGAAAACAAGCTGTGTGTGCAAAGTGATCTGGGCACCGGAGTTGGAAAATCCGTCTGAACCCTTTTGCTGTTGGTTTGAGGAGACTTGTGTTATGAAAGTGTTCCTGCGCCATTATTAAGGCTTATTTTTCAAGGGATGCTGGCATGTTGGGGAACTTTGCACCTATTTCAATTTTAGTGTTCTTTTGTTCTGCATTCTGACTCAGAATAATACCTTTCCCTGTGAGCCAGAATTACAGCTGGAACCAGGTTGCGGGTTCAAAATTAATCCTGTATCCCAGAGATATACCTCACCGATAGGGATTAGAAATCATTTCCTTTTCTCTGCCTACAGTTTCTAAGGGAATCCTGGGTGTACCTTGGGAAGGTTCTCTCTCCCTGTTTTTATCCTCACTTTGGGATCAGATGACATCTGGCTCCATCACTTTGTCAGCCTCTAGGTAATTTACCGTTTCCATCTCTCTTCCAGCATGATCTATATAATACTCCCCTGAGACATTTTAATGTCTGGAATGAACTCCCCCATCTTCTCCAGTGAACACTGAGGCAGATGATTAACTGTAGCCAAATCTACCCCTTTTTCTCTGTAAATTAGCCCTTACCGTCTCCTCCTTCCTTTCCTTGGTTTTAACTAACAACTTCATGAAACGCCTAACTCGTTGGTTTTTCTAGAGAAAAATTTTAAACAAAACCACATTCAGACACACAGACGTACACACACAAAACGCGAACAATGGACGCTCACAGACAACCAACAGCACACTCACAGAGGCGTGCTTATATAGAGATACAATGACGTAAATCAACACCCAGAAGCATTTATTAAATTACCCAGATATATACACAGAGGGACAGGCAGATGGGATAAGGCTGTGTTTTTACTGGTGGATAAGTGAAAACATCACTTTAATGCCCACAAGAGAGTATTTTGGAAAAGCGGTGGCAGTAGCAGCACCAGATATTAAAGGTGATAATATCTCTTTATTCACTCTTTTGGACTAATTGGCTTATCCCAGGAAATGGCAACTGCTGCATAGCAAGTGTGAACCCATACACTTTCGTAATCGAAATCAGCGTGAAAACAGCATAGCAGTCTTTCCTGAAACCACCCCCTGTTCCCAGGCAAGGAATTATTCCTGGAACTTGCATCCCTAAACTTCCTCTTTTGATTCCTCTGGGCAACCCTGTCTTTCTTTTTTCTTTCTAAAAGATAGGAAAGCAAACTGAATTCCCTGTATATAATCATGGGAAGAATTATCCCCAGAACCCACCTACACGGCTCCTAATGTATTAAATGGACTTTTTCTTGAATGTCCATTGTCCTCAGAGCATGGGGACATTAGGAAATACTGTAGTCTATTAAGGGCTGGTACTTGGTTACCCCGACACCCATTTCAGGAGGCATTTTACCCACAGATACAAGTTAACTGAATCAGCTGCATGAAGTAAACTGGCTGAATGTCTTTCTTTCCTGGCCCACATGCAAGTTTTTCTCATTAAAAACTACCGCTAAGCTAACTGTAATCTCCTTAGGTGTCCTTGAACCGTGGGATCCACCTGGATCTTCAATATGCTTATACTGGGTTATAAGTTGTATGGTATAGGTATGTAATGTATAGAGCCCTCTAAACGTGTTAACCCAGCCCCATGATCCCTGCTTGCACCTTTCTACCCAGAGCACCAGTCCTGCCAACTTCACCTAACATCTTCTGTATTTCTTGTTTCACTGTTAAAACTTGGATAGTGTTTAGAACTGTTCTGTCTTCTTTGCAGGACAAACAAGAGGCCAAACCCCGGCTGTCTGTACTCACAAACAAGACCTGGTACACACAGAATGGCTTTATTCTGCCGCTGGTGATAATGAGAACCCAGCCCAACTCTAGGCTGCCCATGTTACATCCACTAACTCCTGGGGCTCCTCCCTTTCCTCCCATCACCTGTGTGGATGTGGTAAACAAATGGAAATTAAGATCTACACTGGTGCAATTTGCTGATGGAGTTAACCAATTCACAAGTTGTTTTTCACTACCAGCTGTACCATCCCTAATACTCTCAAGGTCTTTACTAAAGGCTGCAAGAGCTGGTGCTAGATAAGTGGTTCTTTCCTATCATGTCTTGTTCTGCGTTTGTATCTTAAAGCTTCCCATAGCATCAAAGAAAAGCTCCATCAAGATGTACTCTTTTTAGTTCTTTTTCATATTATGGAAAAATAGCCTTATATATTGAAAACTAAATTTATATGGCAAAGAAAATGCCCCTGTTTTGCAATATTGTGGTAACTCAGAAACTCTGAATTCTGTGGTCAGCCACAGCCTTGGGCACTATCAAAGCTATATGCATGATTTTTTTCCTTTTTTTTTTTTTCCCTGGTTATGATGTGTGATGCATTTCTTCTAAGTATATGGTACAGTTTGTCCATGTGGGTGAAATCTACCATCACTGACCATCTGTTCTTTTCAGAGAATTCTCTTGGATTTGTCATCCTCTTGCTCTCTTGCGTGTCAGCCGGGGACTGTCCTAAGCAAGTTCCTGCCATTCTTTAACTTTCTGTTTTCCCTTGGTTTGTAAAAGCCTCCAAGGATGTTATACTTTCAAGAAATCAGCTCTGCTCAGCTGATGAACAGGTAAAAATTACAAGGTGTATAACTACTACAGCATATCCAAGCAGCTGATTTCTTTAGTTGTGTCTGGGAATCTACAAATCATGAAAGATAACTATGTTAAAGTGATGCTTCTCTCAGTCCTTTGTATTTGTTTCCTTAGAATTCTGAGGCAGAGGACTGTGTTAGGTATCCTTCAAGGTGCTTAGCACAACAAAGCTGCAAGCACTGGATGACGGGCACAATCGTCGGATAGAAGTTTATACTTCACTTTATAACCCTGCTGATACTAAGGTAAGGAAAGGACTGAGGACCAGTTGGAGAGTTTCAGCTGCCTTTTGTGTAGCGCTGTTTTGAAACGCTTGTAACACAAGGGTTTAATAATAAAAAACAGTAATTAAGGATGTTATTTTATCTTGTCTTGCTTCCTCTATGACACTCCTTCACCAGAGAATCTGTGAATACTAATCCCTCTAATACTTAATGCCTTTTCCCATTCTGCTTTTTTTTCTCCCCCTGGTCTTTCAAAAAATAATCCAAGTCTTGCAGCATTTCATCCACTTCTAATTTCACTTCCCCAGTGTGTTGGTTCAGTGAGTGAAGATATACTTCCCTAATCTGTGGACTACCTTTTTCTTTCTTACTTGTTCTTCCTCTGTTCTGGGGAAACTTCACCTTGCTGTGACAAACTCACAGCTCTGCATCACATCCCGTTTCCCTTTGACTTTTAATACTTATTTGTATTATGGTGATGTTTTATATGTGTTATACAGGCTGACGAGCACTCACAGCTTGGAATGACTGGTAGGATGTGACCTATTGATGAAATAGGAAATATTAGCTGGGGGTGGGAACAATAATGCAGACAGTCTAACGGAAATGGTGACTTTTCACTATATCCTGCCAAATGACAGTTTTCTACATACATCTCGATGGCAGTAAGCGCTAAAGGAAAAAGAGATGGCAGTCTGGTGAATTTTGTTGGGATCTCTTCTTTTTTCCAGGGCTTTTGCCATTCCTGGGTGCGTGGGTGGCCCTGGAAGAAGGCAGAGGCTCGTAGGGAAGAAGTTTAGCACTCAGGGCTGCTGTCACTGAGAAGGGTGAGTGCAGGGAAGGAGCGATGATGTACCTTGGCTACACTATCCGATCAGGTGCAGCAAAGCAGAAAAGACATTTCAGGCTCTTCTCTCTCTTCTTTCTGTCTTCTGCTTGTTTCCTTCCTATCTACTCGTTTATTTTAGTTGCCTCTTTGTTTCTGTTTGTCTAATTTGGACTTAGACCTGAGATTATAGACTTGAGACTTCCTCTTTCCACTGAAATACATTCCTTCACCACAGCAAGTCTGTTAATGCTGCTTCTGTTCAGATACATTTTACCTCCTTTGTGTACTGCTCCATCCTACTAATACCCGATCAGGTAAAAGCCAGACTGGAGCGCTGTTCAGATCAGCAGATGGCAGACTCCTTCTAGCAATCGATGCCATCAGCTTCATCCTACATCCCCCTCCATCAGAACATCTGATGATGACAGGCAGAAAAAAGTATGATTTCTGCATCATGCACTCAAGTGTGCATTATGTCAGTGAGGAATCAAAGATATATTTGTCACCAGAGTCTGCGTGGCATGCAGCTAGCCCTGTAGTGTAATGTGCATCAGCTGGGAAAACAAGACCACAGAGACTGAGTAAACCGGAGCGCGGCAGAAATCTGAATGTCAGAGATGTCAGAGACTCACAAGTTGACATCAGAGCCTGATTTCCCTCTTACTACTCCACCTGTGAGGCGCCCTCCAAAGTGGATGTTAGGCTCAGGACGTGAGCGATGAGAAATTGGGGAAAAGAAAGAGATGTTTTCAAGGGCAATCTTAATATCGTGTGTCTGTGCCCTAATCAAGCCCTTCCTTCCCTTAGGGGCAACTACAGAACTGCTCCTTGCAGGGTGGGTTTCTTTAATCTTTATCAAGTTAGGTTTTAAGTGCCCATCACTCCTTTTGGGAAACAACTCTGTTTTCCAAAGCTTTATGACTTGCTGAATCCTCTTAACACCACCATGTTGATTAATTTAAACAAACTTTAAATTCAGGACTGATAGCATTACCGATACAGCATCTCTTTTATGTTTTCTATGTTTGCTTGAATGTGTTGTATTCCCCAGTTTCACTAAAGAATGGTTTTAAAGTATTTTTTAACAATACAGCATTGTTATGAAAATGAGCTGACTAGTGAGTCTGATAGCAGGAATTTGCTCTGAGTCAACAGTGGCAATTTGCAAGCATTGACTAATGAATTCCATAATCCACGCAGCACCTCTGTGAATAAGGGAAGAAAGCTCCATTATCTTTAATATGCATCGAGGATTCAAAGCTGAGAGGGACAGCTGCTGTGTTAGAGTCTAAACGGGTACTGAATACAAGTTGGGAATTCCTGGTGCTTGCTTCTCTGCTTGGAAAAACTGTATCTCACATCTCTGCATGGACAACTCTCAGGGACATGTTGAGAAGAGAGAGCAGTGGGTTTGGTTTTGTTTTTTATGAAAAGCATGAATGTGGGAAGCCTTTACAGCCTCCGACAGAAATTTTCAGTGAGAGACAATAAAAGGAGATTTCGCTTCTTCCTTCTTTGACCAACTGGGGAAAGAGTTTGCCAAAACATCTGTTATTACTGCAACAGATTCTGTAAAATAAATTAGGAATAATTCAAGGGCTTATTTTATTCCTTTTTCTTGTTTTCCCTTTGAAAGTGTACAACAAATCCAGCAAAGCCCCTTTGGGGACAGTACTCTCTCCCCTGATAGGAGCATCCCTTGTTGAGGCATCTCAATATTTACATCTGGCCCTTGCCACAGCTGCTTCGTTATCCCCTCGTAGAGCTTTTCAGATAATGCCACTGCATGGATTTACTCTCAAGAAAGGGGCCTTTAGGCAGTACTTTTTTCCTGCGTAGGTTTTGGCATCTCAAGTGTTTTCTTATGGGCTTTCCAAGCCCCCCACTGTTATGCAACCTGTGTTCTTGGCACTGAGCACTACTCACAAATTGCCATTTTCTTTGCCTTTAGAATATCACATTGTTTTTGTTTTAACACATGGTTATAAGTGGGTGTTACCAAGCTTAAGAAGGTACATCAGGACAGCGCTTCTGTTTTGGCACCCAGGAATGACCTCTGCAGAACACCTGATCGACTTGAGCGCAGACAGGCAAGAGACTAAATGCTGGAAACACATAAAAAGTGTTCTTTCTTAAGATTGGAGTCCCAGCTGGAATTTGCAAATGATTGTGTTTATGGGCCTTCCTGGTTTAATGGACATATAACTGAGCAGATGAACAGTCTGAATAATGCAGATCACAACGGAATCAGTTTTGGGGAGCGGGAAAAAAAAGTCCAAACGTATTCCTCTGTTGCTTACCGAGAAGTCTATCTGTTTTAAACTGCGTGGTAGGGATATCCCAGTTTTCCAGGCTACAGTGTCTTTCCCTAAGCGATGCTTCTGCTTACAAAACCTACTATGAAACAGTGGTGAATAATAAAAAAGAGCAAGATACAAAGAAATGCGAATGAAAGGGCAGAGCTCAGGAGCAGGGCATGGGACTTGCAGGCGGATCTGAATTGTCCTCTTGCCACTGAACTCTCTTCTTGAGGAAACATCTTAACATCTATTTGCTTCCCTGACAGACCCACTCTCGTTTTGGTCCAATTGCACTGATATTTCTGCAGAATAGGACAAGGCACTCTCTCTCTTTCACCCTTCAAATTTGACCTGTACCTACAGGCCCTGACTTAAAAGGGCTTCTACTTGGTGGTAATATCCATGATAATAAATAAAATACTCAGTTTTCATTTCCAAACCCTGCATTTCTGTTCTAGAGCAGAAATTAAGTATTTCACAGAAAACCTCACAAATTCTTGAATTATTCAAAACTGATAGCATGCCCATAAGCACCTTATGAGTAGCTAGAGGTGCATTTTCACTGTTGTGCTATTTATTATGAATTATTTCCTCAGTGTTTATTATATGAATGAATGATTATGTCCCACTTCCACCATAAACTTCTGTTCAGATTTGCTTAAAAATTAGATTATAGGGAGAAAAACAAAACATACAGCAATCCCCAAACACCACCTTGAAATACTGCCAAGTGTGTATACCTGAGATGTCTATTGGTCTGCGTGGAGCCAGAAGAGGAAGTCTGAAAAAACACAAAGCCGAGAACGCAATTCATCCAACTTCTGCTCGGTAAAATTTATAAGGGACATGAGAAGGGGTGTTAGTTTTAATGTGTTCAGCTTTGGCTCACATACCAGCCATTTACTGCAGGTTGGATGGCTAACGTGCGTTTCGGCAAGCTGTGCAGCAAGCAGTGTGTTTCAATTTCACTTGTCTAGACAGGGTTTTCGGTTGCCCCGTTCTGGCAGGCAATGTGAGATTTCATACATTGATCTTATCGTTCTGTGCTGAGTTTACTTCAGAGAGAACACCTGCATCCTGAGCGCGTGGATTCTCAGTGTGAGCTGCAAACGCAGGGCACCTCTGTGGATTTGGACCTCTGTCCTTGACAGGGGTTGCTAGCAGCGGCGCTGTCTGATGCGCTGTGCTTTTGCAACATCTCAGTGGATTTCAACACTTTAGAATGGTGGATTCCCAGCGGAGGCATGGATCCTTTCTGGTAACTCGTGGGTTGACCACTATAGACCAGCCTTGCTTTTTTTGCTCTCTTCCGTAGAACACGAATGGAAAATATCTGCTCTGATTTGCCAGGAAATTCGCTAAGAACACCAGACTCTTTACATATTGTCCTCTCATTGGCGAGCAGCTCCCGGAGATGACAATTATGGTAGATTTAAAGCAGTGGTTTGAGCAGGTGGCTACTTTGCACAAACTTTCACCAAAAATAGCCACACTGGTTGCAGTTCTCGCTGAGTGAAGTGTTGGTGCAGGCGAGTGGATGCGAATAGTCCTACTATTGACACTGTTATTGTTTGTACCAGAAGAGTGCCTCGGGTCAAATAACCCTTGTACCGGGCACCTAGGAACTCCTAGAAACAGACAGTTCCTGCAGTGCGAAGCTCACATCTAAACAAAGCTGGCCTTTCAAAATTTGGTTTGCAAGTCTTTTTTTTTTTATTATTTTATTATTATTTTTATTGTAGATCCACACATACTTAGAAGTATGAGTAGACCTGGGTTTATTTCAGTGTAAATGCATGCATCATTCGCCCTTAGCAGTAGATGGTGTACAAAGCTCTGTGGGAACCACCTGTAATGTTTAGTGCACGATGACCAGTCAGTTTGTTTGCGTTCAGGAGGTAAGTAATTGCCAGGGCTATGTGATACTGACAATTCCAAGCCCTATAAAAGAGATTTTTGTCTTCCTGTTGGTTGTATTATTCATGTCATTAAATGAGTGTCTGCCTTCTAACCTTTGCCAAATTGCGTAATTCTGTGCGTTGTCCTATCAGCTGGTACTTAGGAGTACTCCGGAGACTTCCTAGCTTTTTATAAATAATTTTTGATGCTCACATGCAACAAAAGTATCCCTCGAATTTGCTAGTAATTGAGAGGTTACAAAACCCTCCCCTCCTGAAAGTGTTTAAACAGCAATTCTCCTGTCAAATGCAAGCCCATTTCAACACAACAGCTCTGCAATAATGCACATGATGGACACGCTCGCAGTGACTGTGGTCCAGCCAGTCACGTATTGTCTTTGACAGCAGCTACTACAAAAGGCTTTATGGCAAAGGCTCCCAAACCCTTCCCATTGCAGCTCACCTCTCCAACAGATAACCTGTGCGACTGGTGATGGGAAGGTGTCAGCTGAGACAGTTTTCTCTTGGGCGTGCTGATGACTGCGCTCGTAGGGTCTGGAACGTCCCTTGCCATCGTCACCCCTCATGGGGAACTGTTGCACGAGGACATGCCGCCAGAAATCCAGCCGCAGGGACACGCTGCAAAATAACCAGCTCCTGTCCCCAACCGCACTCAGTTAGAGAGCAGATTGAACTTTTAAGCATGAAGGTTTATGCTTTCTCTGAATATTTTGCTAGCATCAAGTAAAGCAGCTAAATTCCTTCTAAATTCTGGACCTTAGCAATACCCGCTACGATGAGTTCCACAGTTCAATGGTGTGTGCACACATTCTATGAAATGTCATTTTTTTTTGTTGTTGCTGTTGGTCCTAACCTGGTTGTTCAAGTGAGGAAACTGGGAACGAGATCTGAGATTTGCCACTGCCTTTTAAATTGCTGAGGAAAAAAAAGCAAGTACAAATGGTACCATTTCTCTTTGACACGGCATCCATATTGCATGCTGCATTACTGAGCTGTGAAGC
>KZ507093.1:48357-58700 GCA_002844005.1 Limosa lapponica baueri | reverse complement strand
CTTTCTTACTTAGGTATTCATTTTAAGGGTTAATCAATCAAGCATCATCAATTGGAATTTTTGAGACAAATTCATTTCTAAAACTATCTGTTTTTTCTGCTAGAGGTCTCTGAATAATTTGTCCTGTATTTCTTCTAGTTTTGTAATAAATAACAAAAATGGACAATAGCTGTTTCTTTTCCCAAATCCGTCTCCTTCATTCATTTTTGTAAGGGCCTTGCCGAAAAGGGAGTGCACAACTGATTACATTGTATTTAAGGAGCTATAAAGTGATCCGAGTGACTGCTGCCAAATGTATGGAATTAAGATGGAAACAATTAAATGACCGTTTTAAAATATTTTTTTTCCAGTTATATCCTAAAACCCAGACCACGATATTTTGGACAGAAGGAAGTTTTTTGGGGTAATGCCACTGTTTTCAGTATGTCCTGGATAGGTTGAAACCACGTGTCAAAGCAGGAATACTAAATGATCAGAGGGGCCACGTTTTTATAGGACATGTTTGCTGTCCTGCTTGCGTGAGAAGTTTGCAGTGATGCAATAATATTGAAAATTACCACTTTCACTGTAGGACCATTGATGCAGTGCTATTAGAAGTTACCACTTTCACTGTAGGAGTGTTCACTTTTCATCTGAGGTCATTGAAATCATCTTGTTTTTACTTTTGTAATTGGCTTAGGCTGCTCTTCTTGGAGGAGAGGAGGCTTTGGGTTTTTGTTGTTTTTGTTTTTTTTTTACTTTTAATTTGAAACACAGTTTTAACATTTGGATTGTTTGAAACAAAAACAAGAGGAGTCCCAACATGAGCAGAGAATATTTTTAAAGGACTTTATGGCTCTAAGTTCCTAACACAGTCCAGATGTCTCCTATCTCTGCTCTTTCTGTAGCATTTTCTGGCGCAGTGTCGTTGGATTTTGAACTTGGTCCAAGCTGTGTGCCAAGTCCTGAAATAAAGTAAATCAGTGAGTTGTTCTTGGACGTTTCTCCTTAATCCAAACCAACCCAAATCAAACTTTAGCTCTGACCTCAGGACTGCACATTCAAATATTTTCCTTTGCCTCCTCAGTTTCAAAGTAGCAAAAGCAGGAGATTACCACTTTGCAGTATTTAAACAGAGGCTTGTGCGACAGAGGCGTGCAGCTGAAGCAACTGCGTTACTTGGGACCCGGTGCCTGTTAAAACACCAGCGATGTTTGACAGCGCCGTGATTCCTTGTCGTGATCCCTATTGTTGGGACCACACTGGAAAAAGATTTATTTGGAGGCGTGCATCGTGTCAACGATTAGATAGCAACCAAAGGAAATATTCTGTAGTGCTCTTTTGCAAATGTTTCTGCCTAGATGTCTTAGAAATTATCGATAGAAAAAACCCAGTAAATATCAAAAAGCCAAAACATCAGAACTAAGTTCTAGGATAAACTGACTGTAGTTTATCTTTCCTTAAGCAAGCACTTGTCTCCATTGTATTTAAGTACTTCGTTGAACTTGGCCTAGCATGCAAATAAACTGTGACTGAATGGGCCACCTTTCTTTTGTTTAACATTCTAGTGACAGCACAGCAGCCAATGTGGGGAAAAAGTATTGGGAAGGTAGTGTTATTTTTAACAACAGTTTATTTGCTGGACCGAAGGAGACTTAACAGTGTGTGACGCAAATCCTTTGCAGAATATCAGCAGGTTTGAGATCTAGTTTAATTCTTAGCTTTTATCTCCTGATTGACCAGCTTCACCTAAGTTTAATTAAACTGTATCGGTTGTCCAACCCTTTGTTAAACCCAGCTTCCACTGAAACTGGTGTGAAGCTTTCCTTTGGCTTAGCGGGCTTTGCACCGAGTCCTCAAATGTGTGTTTTGGTGTAGCTGGTCATCCTTGGTAGAGATAGTGACCAAAACAGGTAGGATGCAGGAGTCTGGACGCGTTTCCTACAGTGCGGTCCTGCAGTGGGGAGCAAGAGTTTCCATCACGCTTTGTATTGGCCTCAGTTCATATTTTTGGGATTCCTACTACAATTGTATATGCTTATTTGGCCACTCAGGGAATACTAATATAAAGCTTTTCTGTAGAGTAAAAGAAAGCTCCTTTTTTAACAAGGGAGTAGCAATGACCCTATTTGGTAGAAACACAGCTGGGAAGGTTTACTTGCCTGACTGTATTACATATTAGCTGGGCCAGTAGGATTACTTTATTTTTTTATTAATCAGTTTTGTTCCCTCTGGTCTTCAAGCCAGTATGTGTCTTTCTGACTGGATTCTGTATAAACATGAAATAGGTAACTAATAGATCCTGCCTTGGGGCCAGAGAGCACAAAATTTACCTTTCGGAAGCAGCCAGAACAGATGTGTGCAAAAAAAAAAAAAAATTCATGATGAATTCTCTAACTTGAGCTCAGTGTCCACCAGCATGTTCTCGTGCTACGTGGTGGTAGTTGGACGTGCGATTACAAAGTTGTTACGCAGCAATGAATGCCAGGGACAGCAGTAACTGAGTCCTTTTACAGAGAAATGCTATAAAAAAGAAAGATTTCGGCCCTGGTGTGTCTTGTAATTCTTTCATCACTTAGCAGAGCTTTTATATACGCATGACTTTGTTTCCTGTGAGATGCCATGTTTGGTGTTCGTCTCTTGGTCGCTCAGGACTGTTTTGCTTTCGATGTGGAACATCAGCCATGGACTGACCAGTCATCCTGAGCTTCCCTTGCTTCTGCACTCCACAGGGATTTTTCCCCCGAGCACGGACCTCATCTGAACTTTGTGTCAGAGCCTCTCTGCTCTGTCTGTTGGCTCCTTGCACGGGGGCTGGACCTGGTTGTTTTGAAGAGTGACCTTTCCATCGGGGCTCACCCGCTGAGCTTGCTGGCATGGGATCAGGAGACCGATTCCTGACTCAGTTGGGTCTTCTGCTGCTGGTAAACTGTTGTAGCACCCTTAGCCTAAACACTGTGATCTGCGTGATATACCCGACATCAGAAATTACCTGGATATGTGAAACTAGGCTCCTGTCTTTGTCACATCAGGAAGGATGTAAAGGTAAAGGTGGATTTTGTGCTCCGCCCTGGAGGAACTGGGAATCAGCCTGCCTCAGAGCAGGAGGTACATATGAGAGTCGCGGGAGGTTTTCTGTCTGCTGCTCAGAGCTTCTGGCTGGAAACAGCTTAGCTGAGATGCTGGGAGAAAGGCTGCAGCGGGCACAATCTTCGTATGTGTGTTTGCAGAAAGATTAAAAACTGCTCAGGAGATCTTATGGCCTTCGAAAAAGGGATGGTTGGAGATAAAGCTCTGTCAGGGGACAATGATAAAAGAACTGAGGCTGAAAATGAAAGAGCTGCTGGGTGATAAGAGGAAGCTCCTGTGTTTTGAGAGCTGGACTTCAGCTAGATAAAAATCTTAAAAGCCCTGTGCAGATCAGCAGAATAATGGCCTTGCCTAGGTTTCGCTTAATTTTCCTTCTGCCACCCAGGCTGTAGGAAGCAGTTTTCATGCTTCCCTGGCAGCAAGATTTTTGAATGTGGGAAACCTGATAGTGTGTCTGCTTAACTACCAGACTTTGGCCTCGTGCCCTTTCTGGTTTCCTTATGGAGTAAGTGCAGGGATGGGAAGAATGTGCTTCTTACACATGTAGTCATCTTGGTGATAGTAAACTGTAACACTGATACCCTGTTTAGCCTACCTCTGCCTGCAGAGCCATTGCCACCGTACGTGGGGGTCACCAACAGGATAACAAGAAGTCTGCTTTAGGTTTTGAATGCAAAAGAGAAAGTAGAAGTGATATTAATTTATTTTTTTGGTCTGATTTTTTTTTTTTTGAGAAACTGTAGATGTTTGTTTTAAACTGTCAACCTAGTGCACGTTAATCTAATTTACTCTGTTGAGACTTTTGCAGCGAGTGTTAGCGTGCAAACAGAAATCCCCCACTATATGCTAGCAGCAGTTTTCACAAATCAGTCCATTTTATCTGCGCTTAATGTGGCCAGTTTGCCTGCAAAATACAAAGAGAATTTGCTTGGGTGTTTAAAAAGGTCTGCTACAACCATTTGGATGACTTGCACTAGTTGTATTTGAAAAAAAAAAACTGATGAATTTTGGAGGGTTCCCCTTACAATTTTCACTTGTAAAATTGCTTTGGTATCATTTTGCATGATGTTCAGGTCAATGGAAGTGAATTTAAATAAAGCAAGTAAAGATAGCTACTCGCTGGGAAGCCCCGGTCTGTATATGCGACTGACTGATGGCTTACTGAATTGGATCTGTAAAGCCTGCCAAACAAAAGCAAAATGTTTTGAATTATAGAAACGTAAACTGAAAATATTAAGACAGTGAGTTTGTACTGGAGACAAAAGACTCTCTGAAATGAAGAAAGAATGTTTTTGTTTTATTTGAATTTTAATGTTTGTATTGTATTTATTTTCATTTGGGGTACGTGTTTAGGAAATCAGCTTGCTGGACAAGTGTGCTAATTTCAGACTTTGCTTTCCAGCGGTCCCAAGTGGAAATGAAACTGTAGGTGTCAAGCACGCTAAAAATGATTTTAAGATCCTGAGGAATCAACAGCTAGGACTCGTAGGTCTTGATACTGCAAAATACTGCGTACTCTGAAATCCTGTTGGAAATGGAGTGCTCTGCAATGTGCAGAATTGGAGCCAAGAAGCTATCAAGCCAGGTAGACGTGCACTATGAAGTGATCTGGCAAACATTTATTTCATCATGACAGAGCTATTTGTGATGGTAAATGCTCACAGGATCCTTATGCCTTGGTCCTGAGCTACCATCACACACAACTGCAGTGTAGAAGCCTGATGCAAAACCTAATTAAATTGGGGGATGTTGGAATTGGCTACTCTGGCCTTTGGATTAAATCTCAAGACTTGAGTTCTGAAGAAGACTTTTACTTAGTGTGTAAGTAACATAGACACTAAAGAGCATGATTTCTAACAATTGTTATTATTGGAGAGTGCTTTTTTTTTTTCTACTGGGAAGTGTAATTTACAAGGAAGAATATTTCTGAAATATTTTAGAAGTTTTGTATATAGCACTTGTCAGGTGGCAAACTGCTTATTGGTGTGGTGTCATACAAAGGGACATTTATTAGTACTAATTGTCTGGTGTAGTTCTGCCATTTCTTAAGATAACCATTGTGGACTGTTACCCCAGTGGATCTGATAAATCACGATGTGGTTTCTCATGATACACTTTATAATTGGGCAGTATTACCTGCCTATCTTTGGTGGGGAAGTGGAGCTGTATACTCTTGTCCAAAAACAAATCCAAAGACTGTGGCAGAGCAAGAAGTGGAAGAAAAGCTTTAGAAGTCTGAGCTAAACAGTGGAACTGAATGAATATTGGGGAAAAAAAAAAAGATTGTCTTGTATACAGGCATTTCTAACCCTGAAACAACCTTCTCTTAACATAGCAAGCCAGTTGCTGTTACAGACCCCTTTGGTGATTAAGGTTTTTCAAGTCAGATTGTGTTCAAGTTGTACAAAGATAATAATTATTAAAAAAAAGCTGATGAGCTGTTCTTAAAAGAATATTCCCTTCTGGAAATGCTTAAGAAATTTTACAGAATTGTTCCAACCCACCGTCCTTCCACCCCTATCTGAAGGTTTTTTGAGAAATGATGTTTCTAATACTTGGTGACAGGTTTATATCTTCAAATCCTCGTACAAATATGAAATAAAGCATTTAACTATGTGCTACTGGAAAATAAGGTTCGATGTTCAACAGTAGTGCCTCGTTCAGCCTTTTCTCTTTCCAGTTTCATTCATCAAAGAATTTCTAATAAAAGGATATTTCTTAGTCACGAGTGACTTGTTCTGTGGTGGTGAAGGTGTTTTCTGATCCTCCGTCTGTGTCTTACGTGGCATTATTGATCTGTTTTCCCAGTCATATGTATGAATATATAATAAAGGCCAGGAAAATAGGCCAGCACCAGTCAGTATCTCTATCTCCAATACTGCTAAAACCCCTCACTTGTCAGTTCCTACATTTTATAACTTTCTTGTTGCAGCTTGTTCATTGTTTCTTTATCTCTGGAAGTCAGAGATGAATTTTAGAAAGCAGGTTTTCAGCTTGCCTGATGAATGTGTTATTATCAATTTCCATATGGTACCAGACAAGCATTTCTTCCGTTTCATTAGAACTGTTGTTGACTGTTTGCTAAAGAGTTGTACTGGTAAATCTGTGTTTCTGTCCCTCCGGGAACGAATTGGAAACCCCCTAGCAACAGCTAAGGGGAAATTAATGGTATACCTTCCCAAGGTTGAAGGGAGGGTAAGAAAGTGTTGCAGATTTACCTGAAATCGCCTAGTTGGGAGGGACACCTGCGAGGAATGAAAACGAGGAGAGTCATTCTGGCTGGAAAAGTTGCTTTAACTCACAGGATGAACGTGATATCAGGCGTGATGTTTTCTCCATTTCAGTGAGTCAGATTTTTGTTCTGTTTGTCTGGGTCTTTCAAACGGCAGCGGAGGAATGATAAACACTGGGACTGGAACCTTCTGAAAACGAAGCCATTTTTTTCCTTAGGAAGAGTTCTACTGCATGTGGGAAACTTGCTCTGACCAAAATTGTGGACATCCAACAGCAGTGTATTATTGAAAGAATTGAGGGCATTCATTCTCTTCCACCCTGAACAGGGTTTTGCTGTACTTGTGGTCATCCTGAGCAAATCCTTGTGTCTTTATTTGTGTGTTTTTGACTGCATTAGGCTGGTAGCATTCAATAAACAATGTTAACTTTCTGTAGCTGTTAAATACACTGACCTTTAGTATCGGTTTGCACAAGCCATGCACAATGTGAGCACCACTGAAATACCATGGCAGATTTAAGCAAGTTGCTGTGCTGCAATCAAAATATGACATTTATTTCTATTACTGAACAGATGCTTCATCAGCGCGAGCACTACTGTTTCCCAGAACTAGTTCTCTCTTTTCTGTTTTTTCCGTGCTTTGGCGTGGTATCGTTTCTCTTTTGGTCTCGGTTCCCACACCTGAAAAATAGAAATAAAAATTCTGTGTCCTCAGGAATAAGCAGGTTAATATTTGCTGAGTGCTTTGAAGCTGTATGGTCCCATGATACGCTGTACGGGGTCAATGTGACTATTGCTAAATCACACTCTAGTCAGAATTACAGTCATTAATAGCTCTGAGTCTGGGGAAAGAGTCACTGCAAATACTGTAACAGCTACTTTAACTGTTTCCTTTTGAGCAAACAAAACCTCTTGACGTTTCTGCTGAGCAAGTTATAATGGCTTAACTTATTAAAATGCTGCAGAGTGTGTTGTTCCTTACTGGCCACAGTAGCCTTTTTTCTTTTCGTTGAACCAACTGATTAGTGAAATTCCACCAAAAATGATGGCAGTTCTTCAGCTCAGTGGATTTGGAGAATGGCTTTCTTGCTGTTACTCAAGTTTGTGCCCTGAGAACACGCAGGCTACAGTAATTCAGCAACAGGAGAAAAGGGGAACCTAGAATCAGTGACGCACGTTCAGTAATTCTACTTCCCATTCCCAGTGACTTGGCTTTGGGTTTTCAGCACATTAATCAGCTTTATGGAGGGGAATGCCCTCTTTTAACAAAAGTTAACTCTATATTTCCCAGTGGGTTGATGCTGCTGTCCCAGCTATCCCTGGAGAGGTCAGGAATAGGGAGAGAAGGATTTCTGGTGAGATACATTCAAACAGCTTCATTTCACCATGAGAAATACTGTAGAAGAGGTATTTTTGACTTCAGGGCCTCCCTGTGCAATATACATTGTTTCTCCTTGAGATGAGTGAGACTGCATGTGCATTAACATTCTGCAGGGTGAATGGGAAAAACTGAAATATTCTCATTTAGTTAAAATCTGTCTGAAAGTGCGGGATTTTGTTCTCCTCCGTGGACAACTAAGAAAACAAGACTGGTTGCCAGTTGAACGTATGTTTGGATAAGCGTATGCTTGCAAGTGAGAGATATCAGGAGAGGAAGTGGGTAAGTCCTTTCATATAATTCTCATTTTGTAGGTCTCAGCTTTCTGCTTTGTGAACTGTTGTGAGAGATGTGCAAGGTGAAAGGTTTATTAGTCAAAAGATTCAGGAAGTAGATTCAAATTGAGAGACTAACTCTAACCTTACTCAAGCCGTCCCTTTTTTCCCAGACCAAAAAAAAAAAGAAAAAACAAAAAGAAAAAAAACCCCCAAACACAACTCCCTCCTTAGTCTTAGCTAGAATGAACTGCAGTTGGCTGCTCCATTTTGTTTTGCTTTTTCTCTCAACTGGAGCTCTGATGTTGCTCAGGTCTTTAATTAGGAGGACGACTCCTCCCGGATTCACATTGGGACTACAATGAACTTGGAGATAGAAGGGTGAATTTTGCCTCATTTATTTGTTTCAGTAGTTGGTCGTAACCAGGCCCAAATACATTGCTTCTAGGATCAGTGCTGCCTTTTTTTTTTTCTTTTTTCCAATCCTTTTGTGTCTTAGTTTGTCCTGTTGTGATGATTCTGATTCAACAGGCAAATAGAAATAGGAGATTTACTGGTGCTGAGCTGAACGTTTACAGCTAAGGCTCCTGTTGATGCTGGGTTTCTCTCACACATTGTCTGGGCTCAAGAACGATGAAAGTTCCTAAGGATGGTATTTCATGGTTTGATTTAAGCCTGACTTAATCCGTACCAGAAACAACAGGTTTTATCTCCCCAGGACTGCCACCAGTTTCATCCCTTTTTACACCTGTTTGACTTGTGCAGCTGCATAGTTAGATTAAGGATCAACCTGTAGATTTTTTTATTATTTTATTTATTGTAGGGTTAATTTTTAGCCCACAGTTCTCAGTTAAAACTGCAAAATTTATGTCTTTCAAATACTTTTGCAAGTGGGTAGGAGTTGAAGGTACTCAGCCCTTACGGGAAGCCCTCGGTGTTTTGCAGGATTAGACCACAAAGTGCTGTGGTGATCTGCACAGTGTATATTTAGATCAGCCTGAGATATTTTGGGTAGAAGATTATTTGGGGAAAAGTGGGGGAGTTCCTGCTTTTCTGGTACAGAAAGAATTCAAGTAATTTCTCATAACTTCAGGCTGGGAAGGTTTTGTTTTAGCAGTTTGCGTGTGATGGGCGTATCCTGTGAGGAAAGAAATGGTGTTTAGCTAAGATGCACGGCAATGAATGACAGGACAAAGGTTAGGTGTGTGTTGAAAGGGCTGGGCTTTGATTTCCTAAAGGTGTTTTTTGAAAGCTATAGCTATCAGGGAGCGGAGACCTCCCTCTACTCGACTAGGCATGTTTTGATCAAAAGTCACTGAAAAAGATATGCCAGTCTCACTCTTAATCTCTTGCTCAGAGATGATAATACTGTCAGCTTTCTCATACTTTGCTGAAATAAAGTGTTATGATAAAGTCTGGCTCAGTGATTTTGCATGGACTTCACCCCATATTTAAGATAATTGCTGCAATACATTTCTTCCTGAGAATAAATTGATTTCTGAATGGCATAATTATTTCTTCTCTGCTTATCAAACTGGTCTCTCCAGGCAGTCTGTTTAAAGATCAGATCATTTATGCTCATGGGGGCACTGCGGGAAGGTTTGTTGATGGACTGGTAAACAATTAAAAAAGCCAAAATCAGAAAACACTAAGCTTCATGAAATAGAGCCTGGTAGGTATTTATTTTGACTGCCAGGTTTGATTAAGCTTTGTGTTCCCTCAATTTTTAAGAATAATGCACAGTCTTAAAAGTGGTAACTTAAGAGCATTTAACACACCTTTAGCAGTTCTGTTCTCAGCACCTGCATGAGCAAGTCACTACTCACTGTGGCAAAAAAATGATGCTTCGTTCCTGCTAAAAAGCCCCAGTATCCCTCTGCTTTGTCTGTGCATGTTTCGTTCCTGGCTTACTGAGCTGCTTTGGATAAAAACAAAAGCAAGGGAGAAGCAAGAAGTGGATCTGTTGACAGCTATGACAGAGATCAAATTCCAAGCCAGGCCATGGGATTCCTGAGAAGGGGCTACTTAAACAGGACTCTCCTTTGATTAATTGGAGATAGGGTGACACCTTGGACGTCAGAACTGTATTTGAGCTTGGAATCAGACGCAGAGGGTCAAAGAGATGAGATGCTTAAGGGCTGAAATGTGATAGCTGCTGCTTCCCTCCCTCCCTCCCTTCTCCCCTTTCTGGCTGCTGTACAGACCTGCAGGTCCTGCTCATGTGGCTTCGTTTTACCTTCAGCACTAGCACCCTAGAAATCAAACTGCTTTACGGCCTCGCAGCCCCCTTGGTTCAGGCTTTGGCAACTTCCACCCATTGCCCAACTAGCCTTTGAAGACTTGCTTATTTTGCCTCAAGCAAGTTTCTCATCAAGGACAATGTTTTCTG
>KZ507092.1:72616-90646 GCA_002844005.1 Limosa lapponica baueri | reverse complement strand
GGATAGGTGCTTTTCACGTATCGCCATTGCCGTGGCCGTGATTGGAAATGTAACTAACATTTAATGTTCTCTTCACAGGGCAAGCTTGTTATTGGGCACAATATGCTACTGGATGTTATGCATACCATACACCAGTTCTATTGTCCCCTACCTGATGTGAGTAACCCTCTGAGTGTTCAGATGATGAAATAAATGCCCTAATGTGTTTGTCTTTAGTCTAATTGCAAAACTTCCTTGCGAATGGAAGCATATGACAGTCTATTACAACCAGCAGAAAAGTATTTTAAAAAGAACACTTGTTGCTTCTGGACTACTGCCTTATTTTCTTAAATCTTCGTGTAGGAAACTTGATTGGATTGAATTCTTCTCCTTTACATTTTTAAAATGTTCCAATTAAGCATTGAAATTGAATTGTGGTTTCTGCTCATACCTGATAGTCCTTCGTAAACTGCTTGGATAATGGCAGGTAAATTTAACTGATGGACTCGTTAAGATGCTGGTTTGGAGCTTCAGCATTATCGTGTGGCATTTGTCCCCCTGTAGTTTAGAAAGTGGGAATACATGTTCTCATATAATATAGTAAAATTAATTGAATGATAAGAAATCTTGTAGCAGGATTGGTGTTCATTGGGGGTGAAGAGGTGGAATGTCGGAATAATTGGAGGGAGCATACTTTCGTGTTCCCTGACATGGAACAGTTCATGACTGCAATAGTGTAACGATTAAGTTTAAGAAATGTATTGGTGCTGAGGACATTGTCTGAAGAAGCCAAAGGTCTCACTGGAAGCGTGGCCCGCATGATGGTTATATTACTCGCCATCTTCAAGGGCTTGTGAGCATTACAGGAAAGACTTGATTATGAGAAGGGAGAAAGAAGTTTGGGAAGTCCAGAGGGTGTTAGAACATAAGCAGTTGTCGTTTTCCCCTGTACTTTTGACACTTGAAAAATCTAAACCGGTAGGCAGTCCACTGTCTACCTGGAGTGACTGCTTATATTCCATTGACTTATTAAATGCTGGGAACACGTTAACACAGCTGTAATTAGAGGTAGTCTAGGTTATATAATAGCATAGGGTATTGGAGGTGATAGAGTTTCTCTTAAGAGTCACAGACAAATCAGAAATAAATAATCTGTAGTTCTGTGTAATTGTAGGTGGTATTTATGGTGATGGTCTTATGAGGTGAGAATTTAGTCGTATCTCAATTTTAGAAGCTGACTGGGTAGTTGTAGCTACTACTATCTTATCATCCTGAGACTGACAAACAGTTAACTTATTTGGATTTTATCTTCTAATTTAATGTTAAATTAGGACCTGAGTGAGTTCAAGGAAGTAACATCATGTGTCTTTCCCCGGTAAGTTCTTAGTTCAAACTTTCAACTGTTTTAGTATTCTTTTAGCAAGCTGATGTTGTCTGTCCTAGGCCTGTAACCTAGCTGTTACTGGAAATAAAACTGGGAACAAGTTAGATAAATACAGTTCTTAAAGTAGTCTGTAGCATCCCTCTCAGAAGAGCAGTGCTATTGTTCTACTTCTTGGCAAAAGACGCAGCTTTGCTACCCCCTTGTTTCTGGCATGATGTTTGGTATTTTGAATCTGCACTACATTTGGAACAAGATTTATTTGCTACTTATTGTTTGCATCTCTTGCGATTGCTTAGTTGCTGGCCTTTTTCATGCTGAACAAAGCCAAGGAGTGTTTTGGCTGCTCTAAGATTGGAGAGTAATTTTTCAGTAGGGTTAAACTGCTGTTTCCCAGCTAATCACCAAACAGTTCTGAGGATTTGGCAAAATGGACATTCTTCCATTTCAACTTATTTAGCTCTTACTTTGTTTCTAGGCTATTGGATACTAAACTGATGGCAAGTACACAACCTTTTAAGGTAAATTAATATAATATTATGGAATGATTTGAAGATACAAGTTTGCTTTAAGTGTGTATTGAAGAAAATTATTTTTTTTTAAGAGAAAAAGGGCTAAATGTTTTCTGTGATATTCCTTTTTTGTAAAAGAATGATTTTTCTTAAGCCCTTATTTAAACATCAAATTTTTAGGATACAGATTTTACTTTTGTACAAGTGACTTTTTTGTTTATTGCAGAGTTAAGGTAACTTAGCAGCTTTGAATTCCAAAATACATACAGTTTTTGCTACCTAAATTGTGATTAGCAGATTTTTTGTCTCGTAAATTAGCACAAAATTGCATACCTCCTCAGGAGGGAAAAAAAAAAAAGTGTTATTTGTGAACAAATAGGACCTGGGAGCCGCTTCTGTACTCAACACTTTAGAATGTTGTGAATGCTGACTTAGATTTGTCTAGAAAAAGGTGCTTGAACACCATCATTAGGTTGCTCTGTGGCCTGCTATTCAGTGGGTAGGCAGCAGGAAAAAAAAATGTCACGTTTCTCTTAAAACCTCTTGCAGCATGAGTTTTATTCTTCCAAAGAAGTATTGACATAAGTCATCATACTCTCTTGCTTTCCTGGGTGCCTTTGGAGTGAATTAATTAAAAACCATGCTGATGAAGCAGTATCTATCTTTCTGCATACTGCTCTGACTTGAGAGCATTGCATAACAAAAAATCTCATTAAAATGTACTTCAATATTTTCAGGTTTGTCTTGCATACAGCTGTAGGAAGAATAGAAGCTTTTGTGTTCCACAAACTAATAATCCTGCAGAAGTTCTATGTTTGGTACAGTTATGTTAATATTTGTAACTTTTACAGTAGATGCTTGAGTTTAGGCTATTGTTACCAAATGGTGCTTTGGGATGCCAATATAATGCATCATTTGAGCTTCTGCTCAAATGCAATCTGTATATCTTCTTGTGACATTTTATATATGTATATATAGATTCAGTAGTGTAGGAGCAGTCTTCTGGTCGTCAGGCTTCTTTCACTGTCTCTGTATTTCTCTAAATCAGCAGTATTTACACTTATAAAACTATTCAAGAATGTCTGGTCAGCAAGCACAATTCAGTAGTCACCTTGAATGCCTTCCACTTTTATGATCAGTATTTAGGATACTTTGTCTTGCTGTTTGTGCTGCCTCTTCCCTTGCCACATGTACCATGCGTGGAACCAGATTCAAATAGAAATATTACTTTGCTGTAATTCATCATCAGGAATTCTGAAAAGTATTGATAAATGCTTATGACTCATAGATACTATGTTGTAGGTGAGGCAAGTTAACTTTTTAAGACTTGTCATGATAGACTTCCCTTGAAATGAGGCTGTATATAAATCCTTGAAAACACAAGGTGGCAGCAGTAAATACTCATTTTATCCTATTTGATTTCAGTTTCCAAGTAAAAATATGCTTGGCAGTGGCAGTTAGTGGTGTCTTTTCTTGCAGGAGCTCATTAATAATACATCCCTTGCAGAACTGGAAAAGCGTTTAAAAGAGGTGCCATTCAGCCCTCCTAAAGTTGGTAAGGATATATCAAAATGGTCTTATTTCTTAAATGTTTTCCTCTTTCAGAAGAAAACAAGTGTTTTGATTATTTTTGTTCTTGGTCTGAAATGTAAATTCTTCTATTAATACTTAGTGTTTTGATGAAAGGGACTTTAAACACGGGCAATATACATATAGTGCAGCTGTATTTAGAACTAAGAGTGGAAGTCAGTAGGGATCCTTCCACTTTATTTGAGATAATAGAAGAATGGATGTATTCAGTGAACAGCAGTTTCCTCGTCTTCTAATGGCATTTTGCTTTTTAGGTTGTTTTTTGATGAGTAAAACTTGAAATTGTTTTAAAACTGTTTCATTTGGTTATTTTGTCGTTCAGATCAAAGCCAGAGCACTGTAATAGGCACTTGAACGAACAAAACCAAGAAAACTTGCACAGTAGTGACTAGTCATGTGTGTTCTAGAAATTATTAAAGTTTCTTTAGAGCTTTCTTTGCTTTGAGGTGAACGAAAGGATATTTAATCAAAGGGCAAGCTTATCTCAAGGTTCTGGAATTTTTCTTAAGCTGCTGATTTAGAAAAGGGAGAGTAATACTGAACAGTAGAATATGTTAGAAGGGAAAGTCTCAATGCTTAGTCAAAAACAAGATGAGAGATACTTTTTTGTATTGCTGAATGTGCAGAGCAGATGCACTTAATCTGTAGTAACAGGAAAGATAATAAGATGGATAATCTATGATGAGCAGGAGCTGTTGGTGCCTAGACCTAAGTAACACCATGCGTATAGAGTGTACAGTAGTTGCATGCAGACCTTTTAGTGGTGAATCCTCTGTAGCTTCTTTTCAGGATGTAACATAATTTGACAGCTGTCAGGTACTATTTTTGCTGACGTAATATAAAAACAATAATTTTACCAACTTTTTTTTTTCTTGAGCAAAATATGACCATAATCGTTAACTGACTCAGAAGTGTTAATATTTAATCAGAGATGATTAATGTGGTTCAGAACATCCAAAGCAAAGCATGTTTAAAAATACTGGAATACTTCTGTTAACTGTTCATTTATGTTTTCTTTTGGATGTGTATCTATTAAAAAAAAAAAAAGCACTAAGAAATGTCCTTTTCAGTTCAGCCACCATGGCTTAATGTTGTCTGAATCTCAGACAATTATTTTTAGAATAAATATTATAAGGGCTCATCTGAAAAAAAAGGCCTGATGTTTTGCCACTCTAGGTTTATATATAAAATTTTGATTCAAGTTTCTTTTTACAAAATACAAGTCTATAAGCTCACAAATTTCCATTGTATAAATTATGCTAGTATTTCTGTGTGGCAGTTTTGAATCCTGGTGGTGTTTCATCATTGTTTTAGCTTCTTTTGCTATAGTAGAATGCAATCAATGAAATAAAATTATAGAGTTTTAGGCATTCTTCAACACTTCTCTTCAGAGCAGTGCCTTTTAAGATTCCCATTTTCAGAGGTGATTCAAGGAGTACTTCTCGAGGTCTTCACATAAACACCAAGCATGATTGTGAATAAAGACATTCTTTAATCACTTAGTTCCATCTTCATCGTTTCAATACCTTGAAAGATCTCACCATAGGTCAATCGGATGGTTAGCAAACAGGTTAATAGTAGAGTTTTCAATTAGCCTGAATGTCTGTTCTTATAAATGCAAGACAGGAAAAAAAATGCTGTGTGAGGAATCCTGCTGTCATTATGTTGGAATTAATACTCCATTTTGGCTAAGTAGGTCTGTGAATTAACAGCTTTTTAATAGGAAGGAGTTTCTATCCTAGGAGCCTATTCTTATTTAAAAATACAAAACAGAACTGTGTTTTTCTCAGAACTTCTGAAAATCGTATAAACTTACCCAAATGATATTGTGTTCTGACAAAATAATAGTGTGGGTAAACACAAAGGGCTGCCTTTAATTTCTGTGACAATGTGTTTACAAATTATTTTTTCTCCTCAGAAAGTGCAGAAGGGTTTCCAAGTTATGATACAGCTTCCGAACAACTTCATGAAGCAGGATATGATGCTTACATTACCGGGCTGTGCTTCATCTCCATGGCTAATTTCCTGGGTACCTATGTAGTCTTTTCCAAAACTTTTCTCCTTAGCGTTATCTGTAGCTACTTACTACATACTGAATTTCTTCTTCATTCCTCAGGTTCATTCCTCAGTCCTCCGAAAAACCATGTGTCTGCTAGATCAGAACTCATTGAACCTTTTTTTAACAAGTAAGTAGCTGTTGTATTAAAAGCCCTGCTAAAGTGTGGAAATAGAACACTACCCTTAGAATATATGTGTCTAGCCTCAGAATCAATGGCTAACTGCATTTTTCTTTACACTTCAGTTTTGATTGGCTTTTTGGTTCAAGCTAGTAATGCTGCAGAGAGGCCAGGATTTGTAAAGTAAATACCTTTTCTTTTGAAAATAATGGTTTACTTTCCACTAACCTTGAAAAGGACACTTAGAAGAGAACCTGGACTGCTTTAATGGCCTTGTCCACATCAGTGTTGAGAACACGTTTACCATTTAGAAAATTATTTCTGGAGTAGGCTTTGGGAGTAGTGGAACTGAAGAAAAACTGGTCAGCTGTTCTTTGTGTTGTAGGACACTCAGAAAACAGTGACAGTTAAAACTGAGTATGCTAAACAGTCTGGAAAAACTAAAATATCCCTAATGTAATATCAATCCAAATAACACAAAGCTATTGTATTAACATTATCAGGTAACCCATTGTTAAGAACATATAATAAACATATATAATTAGTAGTTTATGGAATGATGCTATGATCAGTATTTTGCTTTTGAATTGAATCTTTATGCAAATTACTTGAACAAATTGAAGTAAGACTTGAGAAGTCTCGAACTCTTTATGCACAGATTTGATTCTTTGTGTATTTAATCTATAGATTTTACCTTATGAAGCCTTCAAAGGTAGTATAACCTGTCATGTAAAGGGAAAGGAGTTGAAAATAATAAGCTCCTAGTGGTTTAGTCTGTCTGTTTTAAATTCAGGACAAATTCCATCCTTTCAAACCCTATCTTATAGGAGTTGGCAAAAGTAATTTTTTTAGGTTCAGATGGCACACACAAATGAGGGAATGATCGAGATCAACGGCTTTCAGCTTTCACTGGTTTGGAAACCAAATGACTATAGTGACAGCAGTTAGGAGATTGTTGTGACACTGAGACATGTGAGGCAATAACTCCGTGTATTCTAGCGGATGTTATAAATTGCATGTATGTTCCTTAGATTGAACACAGACCTGCAGTGACTGCTTGATTTGAATGTGAAGATGATGATAGAATTCATCAGCATAATTTCATTTTAAGGTTTATCACAGCGTTGTTTTCTGTAACACCAGCACACGCCAGCTGGTAGATGCCAGTTGAGGGGGTTATTTTTTTCCAATCATTAACCAAAATGATTTCAGTTCTTTGTAGAGATGCACATCTGCAACAAGTGCAAACTGAAACTTCTAAAACTGTAACAATAATAGGTTACATTTAAGCTTTTCCACATCAATTAAGTTGTGTACTTCAAATGTGACGTTCCTTTAACAGGGACATTTTGAGAGAAAGCCTGACATGTCTATTCTGGCTTCAGAGTTAACACTGCCCAACTGTAACGAAAGGGAAAGTTACCAAAAAATTGTAAGGAGAACAGCAATGTGCATCTGAGGGTTTTTTTAAGCAAGAACTGAAAATTACTATTTACATGAAAAGAAAAGGAAGTTTATCCATCCTGTCATTATTCAGAACTTCTAGCTTCTTGTTTCAGAAAAGCTATATATTATTTTTAAATCATGGAAACTTGGAAGACTTGCCATGTCTTACTTTCACGTGATCTTAGAAGCTTTGCCATATTCTAACTAACATCTGCCACCTTACCTCAGTCAGAGCTTGGAGATGAGACTGTCTCACCTTTTTCCTTATAGGCTTATATTTTTAAAGCTTCTTTTTTAACTATAATGCAAAATAGCAAATCAGAATAAGGCTTCCCCATTTATTTATTTATTTTTTAAAATAAAAAAAGATTTAACTACATGTCAGAAGTTGGAGCTGTTGGATATTTAAATGCTCTGTTCAATATATCTTTGCAGACCAGATTGCTATTTCCAGCACTTGGTTTGTTTAGCACCTGTAAGTAGCATCCAGGGCTTGTGCAATTTACCTAGTTATCTTAAGGTCCCCAGTAGGTATATTGCTTCTGGGGCTTTTTTGCAGGTATGCTCTGGGCTGCCAGCTAGTTTTCTGCTACACCTAGTTTTCTCTAGTTTGTGGTCTAGAAGCTTTCCCTAGCTGAGCATCCTCTCTTCCACCTGGGGAGAAAAAAAATTATCTTCCTCCTTCCTCCAGAAGTTCTACCTGATCCTGTGGGCAGCAGTCAGAACAAGGAAACGTTTTCCTTTGTGCTGTAGTCATGTTCTTCAAGCAAAACACAAAGTGCAACATGCAAACAGTAAGCTAAACAAATGAAAGTTATACTATCTGTCACAGAAGTTTTTCCTGAAAGGAGCTGAACAGAGTAGTTTATTGTAAGGCCATTATTTAGAAGCAGTGTTCTCAGTTTGAACTATTGTCAACATAGTCTTGAAAATGTTCTTTAAAGCAGACCACTTTATGATTCTTTGGGTTGCTTAAAAAGTCTTAATTTCGAAGTAGGATTTTGGAAATGTTCTTTGTTTGAATCAACTTGTCACTAATGTGAATAGTGGGAATAAACTTAAAACTGAAAAATCAAGCTTTGATCTTTTACAAAGTTAGCCTTCAAAGGACAGTAATGCTTTTTTCAGTAGTTATTTTGACTTCTTTCATTATGTCAGCAAAGTTACGGAACTTCCTGGCTTGCCATTCAAGAGTGGTGGCCAGCATGTAAGTTAATGTTCATTTAGGTTAATGATGAACATAGGTAAAATCTTTAGTTTCAACTTCTTGTACGAGTGGAACTGATTAAAAACAGATTTTACTTGAGAGTTGTTTGGCTCTTTTAGGCATAATGCAGTAAGTTATATGATAAACAACTCAATAAGTCAAGAATTCCAGAGATGCATTTCTGTTATCTTTATGCTTCATTGTGTATACAACATCTTCGAAAAATCATGTGAACGATCTGCTGTGAGTAATCCCTGATGAACGCTTACGAGTTGAGATGATGGGACTTTTTATATTGTAATATCTAAACTCTTATAATTTGAATGCTATATTGTGTTATATGCTTTGGAGTTGATTTGAAATTTTTTGACCTGTTTTGTTTAGAGCAACATCTCATCTTCCTTACCTCTCTTCCCCCACCTGCAAGCCCCTCCCAAACTTTTAATGACAATTTTATTTTGGATCTCCTTGGGTTGTTTGAATGTTGTTTTTTTCTTTGATGTAGCTGGAGACAGGGGGTAAAAGAGGTGTAGAGAAATGAAAACACAATGTTTTATTGAGCTGAATAGCACGATGTTCTGTAGAAATATCAATTATCTTAGAAATATTTTTTTTCATACAATGGGGTATAAGAAACCAAAATTTGACATATGTGCAAGTAGCTTGGGTTTGTGCTATGTTTGTGGAAAATGTCTCACCAGGGAGCTAGGTTCTCTGGCACGTATTGCAAATCGGTTAATTTCTCCCTTGGCTTTTCTATATTAATTTAATTTTCTTTGCAAAGTTATCGCAGAAGAAGATCGATGTGCTTTTCTGCAGTTTGACCAATAACTTTTCAATTCCAATGTAGGAGTAAACAATTGCTGTCCTTGTGCTTTCAGCCACATGTGGCTGTACTAGTTACTGAGCTGGATTGGTAAACTGATCTGGGTTTAAAAATATGCCTTTTCTTTTTTCAGCTGCATCAGTTTCTCTCCACAGTTCATCACACAGCTGTGAAAACTTTCATCCTAGCTCAGTGCAGAATGTTGACTACTTGAGACTACTTATGCACTGCTGTGAAGTGGCACGATCACAGCCTTGCTCTCCTTAGTTTACTTGACTTGCCACAGAAGCAATTGTCTTCCAAGTGGCTGTCTCAAAATACCTCAAAGTTTCTTGGACATTGTATATTGAGGAATAAACCTCTGACCATGTGATCTGGCTGTAGCCCCTAAACCATGTAGGAAATAACTTTTTTTTTTTTGTAGCTTGGTCAGTATAGCTTTTAAATAATTGTGAATTAAAGTAGTTGAAAGTAATGTCATAGCTACAACTTCACAAATCTAACTAATTTAATATAAAGTAAGGTTTATGTTGTCATACAGAACAACCTTAGTAGTTTAAATTTTATCTCCACTAAAGTGTCATGATGGCTTTTGCAGTTTTAGGGTTTTAAGATCCATTCTGTCTAAAGCGTGATGCAGTGCCCAGAAAATGGGAAAGCATTTGTGTACTTAGAATGACAGCTTTTGCACTATCCACCGTGTAACTGGCTCTTACTGTGCAGAGCTGCTACTTTCTAAGTGTTCATTTCCCCACTTGTTTTGCTTTCAGCAGGAACAGTTCGGGGCTTCTTTGTTCTTGTTTTGTTGAATAATTTAAATTACTGGCTTGATGCCAAGTAGCTTTTTGAATCTGGATTGTTGGATAATGGATTGGACTTAATTAGAGGGTCTGTTTGTTTTAATATAGCTTAAGATATGGTTGGGATGATTAATTCTGCTTCTTCAGAAGCAACATCTAAAAAACTATAAAAAGGAAAGCTTATTAGAAGGTCTTTAGGTAGAAATTTGCTAACGGTGCTTTTCTGTTTTGCTTCAGGCTATTTCTTATGAGAGTAATGGACATACCGTATCTCAATTTGGAAGGACCAGACTGTAAGTAGCTTATTCCATTGTAAACTTACTACCATCCTGAGAAATTTTCTGGAGTAAGAAGTGTAAAGATGAATTATTGTATATCTAAAGCAGAGGACATCAGCTGTGTTTAGGTTATTACCCACTTATCAAATGATCTAAATGTCCCTCTTTTCTTTTTTTTTTTTTTTTTTTTTAATGAAATAGTAAAACCGTAAGCTCTTCAACCAGAGAATCTGCCTTATAAAGGGAATTGACTAGAATAGGTTGACCTATTGTAACTAAATGTAACAGAGTTTGAAATCAACAGCTTTATGGTTATTTTGGGTCCCCATTCTTACATACCATACAACATGTAAAGTGAGGTCTTACCACTCTCCCCTTCCTGCTTCATCCCAGCAGTAAATACAGGATACAAACTAGTGAATAGCAGATGGTTCTGAAAATCTTCTGGCCACTTTCCTTCACAATTTGTGTGCAGCAGTACCTTTACTTAACTTCAATCAAAACATCAGAATTCTTTTGCCACATGAGATTATGATTACATAAATGGAAAAATATTATTTGAAATATTTTTACATTTCAAGTTATTTTAGATTACAGCCCTGGGGCTGTAATAAGGTGCTAATACATTTAAATGAAAACAGATTTTACTAATAAAAAGGTCCTTACTGTTCTAGGATGTTACACTATGAGGGAGGAAACTTCAGATGAGTGTTACCACTGATGTCTTTTCTTACAAAAATGTGGTGTCCTGGAGTTCAATCTAGTCCTCAACTAGATGAAAGCTTAATTTTATAGTGTGAAGTCAGATACATGGTTGTCTTAAAAATGATACTCATCTGGCAGCAATATTGATGTCAAGACATTTTCTACTCCATGCATCGAAAAGCTCGGACTGGAGGATGACCATTTATTAGATGCTAGTTTAATAGTAACAGAATGCAGTTCTAGAAAGATGGAAGTAACTACTGGAGAGGAAAATATATGCTGTAAGGGCATATATTTAATTTTTAAATGCAGTTAGGTGATCAGATCACTGAGCTCTGGCTCTGCAGATCTGTTGGAATGGTTATCTAATTATGTTGCATACTTCTTTCCCCAACCGTTTGATATGAGTGGAAGAATGGATAAATACTTTGGGTCATTGAGAGAATGCCAGAGCTACAAAGCTGTAAAGATGCTACTTCCACTTGCTAGCCAACTTACAGGATTGTTTTGATACTTTGCCAAGGAGAGTTGCCAAAAAAGCGTCTGCCTCTGAAAGTCTGTCTCTTTTATCTGAAAGCCACTCCTGTAGAATACACTGATGTAGATGTTACAGCAGAATCTGAACCAGGGAGATTTTCTAAGCTTCAAACGGGAAGTACATCTAGGGTGGCGTGTTTGGCTGGCTGCTTTAGAAACTTGAATTTCTATTGAGAGATTTAAACTCTATTGTAGTTTGATGAAGCGATGTGGTGGTTTGTTGTCTGTAAGGGCACTTTTGCAGAGAAATGAAGCCAAGCAAAGAATAAGGCCACACTTCTGTTGTAGATGTACTTGGAGACTTTAAAAAAGGTGAGGCACAGGTGACTAGGTGACTGTGATAAGTTTTGTTGTGATTGTCAGTGTTATAGCTAGTTTGTGCAATTTTTCCAGAAATAGTGGAGTTTGGTAACATATGCTAGGTCAAATAGTATTGAATGTGTGAATGTGACTTTAATCATCTTATTTTCTTCCCATGTATTAAAAACTCCTTTTAAAAGAATGAAGTTGCTGCACAAAATGACTGCAAAGCAGAATGTGAATCAAATATTTCTCACCTGAGCAGGTAGAAGGTATAGAGGTTTAACAGAGGATTCAAAGTGAACTTAAGAATAAACTGATACTGGAGGATTAGGAGTAGTTTCTTCTCTCCAATCCATAGAAAAAGGTTGCTATAACATCTGAAACTGGAGTAGTTACCGTTACATTCTCTGCTTCTGGGTTGCAAATACTTACCCTTTGAATGGCTAGCTGTTCAGTAGGGCATACAGCAATAAATTGATCTTCACTGGCTTGTTAAGACAACTTGTGGGGTTTTGGTGTTCGGCTTGTATAGTGCCAAACAAATGGAATTCTGGTGCTTAAAAGTTTTGTGGGTTTTTTGAAGTAGCAGATTTAAGGAACAAGACTTCCCCTGTGCTTACAAAGGGATTTCTTTCTTTAGCTACTTGTGTCTCCATTCGATCTGATGCTCAGGTGCTTGTGTAAACCTGTAATTTGTGAGCAGGGAGTTTCTAATAAACTCACGCTAACCTGGATTGTTTTGAGTGAAACAGATTAAAGCACTTACCAGCAACTCACAAGTGGCTGGAGGCTGGAAGCTGTAACATCTTCCATTAATACTGTTTCAGCTGGAAAAGGCTATATTCCTGCGTATCTGTCTCCGATATCAATTTTATTTCAGCTGATATGATCAGACAGATGAAAAATTTGCCCCTTTCTAAGCTGCATGGGTTCTGCTGACACGCACAATTAGACACTACGTTACAATTTACCACAGGGTCATATTCCTGTCTTTCATTTCTTTGCAACTGAAAAACTAGGTTCCTTACTGATGTGGAGCAAAACAAGTACTTACTCAAAACAAAACTTATGAAACTTATTTTCCCCTGACTTAATTAAGCATTCAGTATTTCAGTTATGAGATGGTGAATTACAACTGTATTATTTTTAGTGTTGGTTTGTGCATAATGGCTCTTTGGTGGAGATTTATTTTATTATTTTTTTTAGTATTTTAATACTATAGTTGAGTTCATGCTGCAATGGCTTCCTTAGAAGATAGATGCATTTGGAAATCTCTGTCTTATTTTCATGACATGTTTTGGTTAGGAACTTGAATTTTAGAGACCCCTAAGTAACTGTTGTGTTCTCTTGAGTTTACACAAGATTTTAAAAAATTATTTGGGAGTAGAAATTCCATTAACCCTTTGGGCAAGGGTGGGAAGGCTTAAAACCAAAGTGCATAAAAAAATCTGTTCTATCTACTCAGGAAACTGTAGCTGTGGAAAGCTACAGTTCTCAAGTTCATGCAAAAATGAAATGTAACTTGTGGAATAGTTACCCCTAGAAATGTACATGCTCTCTACTATGAAGTACATACCAGGTTGAGGACACTACCACTTACTGTAATTACTAGTCATAACTAAAGAGTAGGAATTGCTAATGCTTAGCTGTATTTATGACATTAACTATCCACAAGGCTTTCATCAGTAAACAGTGCAAAGTTGCATCTTAATCAAATGTGGCAAAAAACCCTGACAGGTTTGCCCTAGTATAATGGTGTCAAGTACACATGAAAGTTGGATATAGCAATTACAAGTGGTTGATGGTCTGATTTTGGACACATGTGTTCCATAAATGAGATCCACCTTAAAAACTCTCCTATTTTAATGCTGCAAGCCAAGGAGATCAGAAACTAGAAAAGTTTGTATTGTAAAAGAATTCAGGTGGGTGATTCACTAAGATGAAAGTCAGTCCCTAGATCTCTATACACAAAGAAGAGAGAAGCTCTTCCTGCGAGTGTTTCCACATGGTCAAGTTAAAATCTGATCATATAAAGCTGTGTGTAGTTAAACCTTGAGTAACCTTTAACAAACTGGAACAGTAAATTATAAAGTGGAACGCTGCACTGTAATGTTTCAGCCTCTGTCTAACATCAAAAGTAAAATGACAAGGAAAGATCTAACAATGTGTCATGCATAAAAACATAAATCTCTGCAGGTACCTATGGGAGGCTCAATTAATGACTTGTAAGTAGTTTCATATGAAAATGGAAAATATTTCAATATTTTTGCACCTTGTAATATAGTATTCCATTTGCTGCTTTGTAAAATGTTACAGGAATTCAAAGGTTCTAAGCTCAGGTGTCTGATGAAAGGAACTTCAGTCGCATGTACTTTGTGGGGTTTTCTTATGTACAGATGATCTTTACTGCCAGAGTAAAGTCAAAGGTCTGTCTAGTTCAGTAGCCTGCCTCTGGTGATGACCAAAACTAAGCGTGCAGGAGGAAGTGTGTAAAAGTAAGGCAGACATATAGTGATAATTCTGCTGTACTCTTACCTCAGCCAGCAGTTTGACTTGGATTCTCTCTCTCACATTCACAAAACTCCAAATAACTTCCAGTGGACAGCAAACACTTCTTTTGCACTTCTTTAGATGTTGGCCTTTATATGTTATTTTTTTCTTGGTATAGTTTTTAATTAAAAAAAAAATCTGTCTATTCTAACTTGTACCTAATGTTATATGAAAACTGAATTGAACGTTGTTTCACAGTAAGTTTTTTATTGACAGAAAAATGGCACCATTGAATTATTGCTAAGAATTTTTTAAAGCTAGAGCTGGAGCATCAAGAGGCTGTTGGTTTTTTTTCTGTCCTTGAACTTGGCACAAAGGATTTGAAGGACTGGATTTGTGGGCGTTTCCCACCGCATGTAATGCTGTTTCAATTTCTTATACAGCTGAGCTAGTAGGATTTAGTATGTCTATTTCATGCATAATTGCAGGCACATTTTTATTGGTGCCTGATGTAGTGTCATACAGCTTGGCCTGTTTTCTTATTTTTTAAAAAAAGTGGGGGGAAGAAAATAAAGAGCTACATGAGCATGTTGGATAATTTTTTTTAGGATATTATAAAGATACGAGTAGTGACTCTTATTTTAACAAATGCTTATTTGTTTTGCAGTGCAGCCAAAACGAGATCATGTTCTTCATGTTACTTTTCCCAAAGAGTGGAAGACTAGTGACCTTTACCAGCTTTTCAGTGCCTTTGGTGAGTAATATACTTTATCCTTCCCTATATATTTTTTTTCCTCTTTGTCGTTAGCAAGTACCTCTGGTTTTTTGTGTTATTTCTAATTCGTAGATGCAGACTTACTCCTAGTGTAGGTAATGATGAATTGCCTTTTGTAATTTTTGAATGGTATCCTGTGGACTCTGAAATGATGTGTTGAAAATGTCTGCCCTAATGAACTGTTCTTTAGAAGTCTTCTTGTGTGGTGCTTGTTGAATATCACGGCCCCATGAGCCTTTTATTTACAGCCTCTCCTGGGAGGAGGTAAGAGTTTATGTAGGCGGGTAAATTGATGTGAAAGGCAGATCAGGATTTTGGGAATAAGGTTCATCCCACAGTCTGCTTAAAGCCAGACGCTAACTTACGTGAGTCTAGACAAGCAAGCAAGCTTGAAAATAGTCAATTTGATTCCAAGATTGTGAACATCATCCAAGTCAGAAGAAAGAACAAAAAGCTATCTAATAACTGGGGACTGGTAGTCCTGTTGTTCCTCTACTAAGTATTAGACATGGAGATCCTAATTAATTGACAGTGATTTCCTGATACCTAACTCTTGCAGCAGAAAACAGTGGTTATGCTTTGCATCCCTAAATCAGAAAAAGAATGACTCTTCTTACAGTCCTGCGTTGGATGTTGTTTCCAAGATTTTTATTGCAGATTGGTTTCTTGTTTCTTATTGCTAGGTAAGGCAGTGCTTCAAAAAGAGATCTTTTGGGCTTGCAAATAATTTTTAATTATTTTTCTGGGTTTTTGTTTGTTTGTGGGATTGGGGCTTTTTGTTTTTGTTGGTTTTTTGTTTGGGTTTTTTTCCAAAGAGGTAGCTTCTTTCCATTTCTTAGAACATTTAATGTAAACCAAAAATTATTGCTCTTATTAAAGTACTTTTTTGCATTATTTCTCCTAAATATTTTCTTGCAATACTTACATTATTGAAAGTAGCTTGTTAAATCTTATGTATAATAAACATTTATGCATCTTGTCTTGCTCAAATTCTGTAATAAGGATTTTAATGGGAAATTGCTTTAAAAAAAAAAAAGCTATTTGCCAAAGTGTTTACTGCGGGGATCACTTTCTCAAGTCCAGCACTAAACCATGTCCCTCAGCGCCACACCTGCATTTCTTTTAAGTACCTCCAAGGATGGTGACTGAACGACTTCCCTTAGCAGTGTGTTCCAAAGCTTGATAACCTTTCCAGTGAAGAAATTTTTCTTCATATCCAATCTAAACCTCCCCTGGCACAACTTGTGGCCATTTCCTCTTGTCCTATCACTTGTTACGCACCACATTTAATGACTTAAGTCAGAGTTTGTAGTCTGGCAAACGAATTCAGGGCAAACTTGAACCTAACCTCCATTGAAATAATTGCTGTGGTATCCATTTAAGGATGTTTTATCACCGGTAAAAGTATGGGAGTCCCTTGGTGTACTCAGTCTTGTCACTCCTCTGCTTGCTGTGGGCCACCACCCTAGTTTACGGAAAGATGCTGTTCTCCTCTTCACCTGGAATTGTGACTTGGTCTGTGTGGGGTCTCTGAACCTGTATAAAATTCACTTGGTTCCTTCTGACTTTTTGACCTGTACTGCACCTTGGTGCCAGTATAATTCTGCATAGGATTTAGTATTCCCGATTGGAAAATCTAGCATGTAAGAATGTAGAAAGTTACTGAGATTCTTCTAGAGTTGATATTACAGGGAAAAGAAATAATGCAGTTTTGACACCGTTTCTATGGGCTTTTAAAGACAGCCATATAATTGTTCTTTTATCAACTCTTCCCCTTCGGTGTTGGTGTGAAAGGCAAGCACAGATCACTGCCACCAGGGGTCACACACATCTCAAAATACTATTCAGTTTTGAAATTCCCATTTCTCACTTCTCTAGATTTCAGAGCTGAATGTTTTCATACCTGTATTTACAAACTCCTGGTATTTGGGTAGTATTTAATCTGTATTTTGTTTTAGGTCTTATTGCTCTGGTATCTCAAAACAAACTGCCGATTATTCCTTCCAAAATTCCAAGAGTACCCGTGCTTTTTCAGTTGTAGCTGGACAGAGAGACAGAGTGGCACAATGTAAGGTTAAGTGATTTACAAAAGCCCCCAAAATATGGCAGTAACAGACATGAATTATCCTGATTTATTACACCAGTTAAACAAAAGTTTTTTTAAATTAAGCTTTTACCTGGATTAAAAATCAGTTGTTAAATTGAATCTGACTTTAATCTGACTTCGTAGAAAAAGTATTTTGAATTTGTTTTAGCCTAGTATGGATTGAAGCAGAGTTGTAATCTTCCATGGAGCTTGGAATGAAAGTGGTGAAACAGCTGAAGGGGCTGCAGTGTCAGACTTGGAACTGTTTTACATTTGCTGCTCTAGAAGGAGTCTTGGTGATTCTGAAGTCTTTCAGCACTGTGTGCATACCAACCGGACACCTGTTCGTGCAAGATGTTTTTATAGTCCCATGGGTGAATGCAGTTTCACTGTATGAGACTATGCAGTCTCTTAAAACACTTACTTTAAATTCTTAAATTTGTGTAGTTTATTTGGTCGTGATGATGTGAAATATGAAAGTATTAAAATAGTATTTGCTGGAATACAGCTTTTGTGTATAGCCTTCACTTCTACTTAAATGAATGTCTTTGGGCTTTAATTAAAACACATACTATAAAGTATTATAAAAACTACTTAAAGTTTTTCCAAGAGAGTGGAATCAAACCCATGCATTGTGAGAACGTGAGAGTTGTCTTTAACAGGGAGGTGAACGCTGATGTAGTTCGTGGAGTCATAATGATCTTGAAGATGCATAAATTACTTTTAATATGTAGCCAGTCCTTGGTGTGCTTAAATCTTGTTCCAGTAGTCCAAGGTACTATATAGGTGAGTTTTAAGTGACTCTTAAATACATTTTTGAGACTCATTTACAAGTTCCATACACTATGACATCTGTTCGTGTTCACTGCTGTACTGCAAACTCAGTTTAATTTAAAAAAAAAAAAAAAAGCTTGAAAAATGTCCCTTTCAAAAGTGGA
>KZ507092.1:44159-72606 GCA_002844005.1 Limosa lapponica baueri | reverse complement strand
TCCATACACTATGACATCTGTTCGTGTTCACTGCTGTACTGCAAACTCAGTTTAATTTAAAAAAAAAAAAGCTTGAAAAATGTCCCTTTCAAAGGTGAACAGTCTGGTTTAAGGAAAACTTCTAGCACAAGATATTAAATATTCCCCTGAGGTCATGTTCATGTAGACATGTATGTGAGCTTTGAGTCTTGTTTTTTTGGTTTGTGGAGGTTTTTTGGGTGTGGTGTTTCTTTTTCTGTGGTGTGGGTTTTGGGGGTTTTTTTGTTTGGTTTTTGTTTTCTCTTTTTTTGTTGTTTTTGGAGGGGTTTTAAATTTTAATCCTATTTTTCTCTCTGCGTTTCTGGCCTTTCCTCCTCCTTCTCATGCCAATGTTTCCTTCAGCTGTTCTTGCTTTCTTTGTACCTTGTCTTCCTGCCAGAAAGGTGGAAGCTCTGTTAACCCTTCTCAATTATTCACCAGGAAAATGTTGTTTGTGTTTAATATATGCTTCAACCCTTGTTTGTAGACTAAAAGCTTCAACTATTTCAGTTGTCTGATGCAGTCAGTGTCCAGAAACTGTTAGCAATTCTATTATGGTGTCAATGTGATCCTTTTTTTTTTTTTTTATTGTAATAAAGTAGAATATATTAATAAACTTTTTTGGTTAAATGAAGGTCCATATAGTCCTAATAGCTATCCTAAGGGTTTAATTGGCACTAATAGTTGTTTAGGAAATATATAAGAGCCAAAGCAAAACAACTTTCCTACCATCTAGCAATCTATAACTTAGGGACTCATGAGCTAGAGGTGCACTTGCATCTTTAGTTTGAGCCTTTCACAGCTTTTGGTAAGTGAGTGTAAAATCATTCTTTATCCCATATATATTCTTGTCATCTGCAGCACTTGATGGCAGTTCCTGAACTGCAATTAAGCATTATGTGAAAAATTATTTTGGTTTTAAAACTTCATATTTTATTAGATTTCCCTTAGTTGTTTTATAATGAATTCGTGAAACCCCTCTGTATGTCTTTCATGTAATTACCGTTCTCATATTTTCCCTGTAGGCATGTGTATAGGCATCTTCCTTAGGTTTTTCTTTTGAAGGCTCAGTTCTAGTTTACTTAGTCTCTTATACAAAAGCCTTCCCATACCTTTGGTCATTGTGGTATAAAACCTGAAGGAATATCTGTTTCGCTGACTTAATCCATCAGTATCATTTTATTCTGTGGATTTTGTTGTTGCTTGCATGTCTGAGTTTATAAAGAGAGAATTTTAAAATGTATTTATAGAAAAAAGCACATTGTTTTGCACCTTCATCTCAGAAGCAACAGACCAGATTTTCAACTTCTATTTGGGTGAAGATGCCTTATTTCACTTGATAATTCTTTACTTGACATTACCCTTTTTTAGGAAGGGACATTGGTTGACAGTGCTTGTAGTAGCAAATAGACAAGGGATCGTACAGGCTAACAGCGGTGTTCTTCAAAGTATTGAAGTGCAGAGAGAGAAATCTTCTGGTTTATTTCTCTAGAGCTGGTATTGTATTACATTGCTGTATATGGCTTATTTGGATTAGCCTTGCACTACGTTGGCACGCGGCTATGCTGATTGCTAAATATTGTACTTCAAATGCAGATGCATTTGCTTTTCAGATCTTTATTGCCCTTTCACCATACTTTTGAAATGCACAAAATTTACTGAGTGCTTAGCAATATTGCTGAATGATCTAATTTATTAATCTTCTCTCTCTTAAATTCTTATTTCTCAATAATAATTAAATGTGACATAGTCTGAAAAGAGTATCATTTAAGCATGGAGAATTACATAAGAGCATTTGTTGCAGTTCTCTTCAGATTGCAGCTGTGTCCACTATTTAATATTTGGCTTATGCTTAAATTATATATTTAAAATGTATAAATCTCAGTATAAAGGCAGCATATGTTGGCAGGTATTGAAACCGTTAATTATCTAAAATACCAAAATCATTTAGAGTGCAACAGCCTTTCTGCAGCAATGAATAATTATCTGATACTGAAATGATGTGCCATCAATAGGTTGGATTTTTATTTACTTAGTTTTAATTGGTACTTAGTGAAAACATGGGCACTGAAGTCCATTTGAGTAGTAGCTGAACTCCTTCAGGAGATTTTAGTCCATCACTGATCCTCTTTGATATTTTACACTAAAGGCGCAATTGCAAGATGCTCAGCAGAATTTTTCTTTCTAATCTTTCTTTTGGTCTAGGCATGGTAGATGTGGAATTAATTAACTATATATAGAGGAGAGGGACAGAATCTGGACAGCAATTCCATGTTGAAGAATTACAGAAGAGTATGGTCTCAGATGTTTCAAATGATTGTTTAGAAAATTTTCTAATTAGTGATGCAAAAAGGGAGGACTTGATACTCAAAGAAATTCAGAGCAATAACTTGTCAGTGCACTTGGCACAGTTTTAAATTGTGAGCAATTTCTAATATTAAAAGGAAGCTTGGTGTCGGGGTCCTACCAAATGCACTACAATTTGGAGTTGTGATCATAAATTAGCTTGGGCTTTTCCTGTGCTATGGAATGTTAAGTGTCCTGCCAAGACCGTGTTCTCCCTACAGTAAAGACCCTTACCCATAAGCAGCAAAGATCTATGTTCTTCACAGACTGAATTATTAGAAATTTAATTTATTTGCCCTACAAAGCATTTAAAGAAATTCTAATGTTTAAATTCTCAGTGTAGGCTCTTCTTAATAGCAGCCTTAGCCCTTTAGTATGGGGAAACGTCAGAAACCATGCTGAATTAATTATGATTTTGGCAATGATTAAAATGATTATAACTTAACGTCCAAAATAGCAGGCTACTCAAAGGTATAGCATGCAAACTAAATCTAACTAGGCTTTTATTTTTTATAATTAAAAAATCTGTTTATTGTCTGGCTGAATTTCAGAAGAGACTTCTATAACCTTGTAACCTGTAGGCTAAATTAGATTTAAATAGATTAAACATCTGAAAATAAAATGCATTTTAAGCCATTTTGCTTCATTGTTTTTAACCTTGTAATGTCTGAAGGTTAAATGGTGGTGTAACGTTATATATAACTTGATTTCCTAGTCTGCCTGAATAAAAATTGCACCAATTTTCAGTACCTGAATGGTACAAACAGTAGAGCACTTAGATGAGGACAGGAGATGTTAAATGGATTTCAGATTATAATAAGACTTTCTGTCTGGAATGGGAATCTTTTCCTCGACTTTTGCTTGATTATGAGCTCTTTTAGTGCTAATGTGCCACTTCAAGCCATTCACATAGAAAATGGAATAACTGCTTGATGAATGGAGGAACTTATTTCCAGTCACTGTTCCATAGTCACAGCTTCCAAATAAGGTCCCTGATTTCATGCATTTGTCCTCGTATTTACTCAAACTTTCATTTTGCATTCAGGAAAAGGTGTATAGTTTGATCCAAACAAACCAGAGTTTGAAGATACAATACTGGAGTTCTCCACTTGTGTGAACCATCTTCCCTGTCCCCCTGTCCTGCTTTACTGGAATTTCTTGTCTTGGGTGTCTGTACCAGTAAAGGAACAGTGGGTGGCAACTGGAGCTTGTCCGTGCTGTGCCTTCAGGAAAGGCTGTAGTTCTGAAGGACTGGATAGGTTTGAAAACCCAAAGAGCTGTTCTTTATTCTGGTACAGAGCTGACATTTCCCAGAAAAAAATGGCTTCAATTTTTCTTATTGAATTATATAGAACACGCGAAGGGAAGACTAAAAAAACCCCAAGATTACTTGAATTATTACGATATGGTTTGGTTTTTTTTTTTATAAAAAAAAGGCTATGAAGAAACAGAAGAATACTCTGGGAGTGAAAAAGGTATTAGATGTGTTTCTTTCTCCTTTTGGTCCTTACTCCAGGGGGTGTGAGGGTATACAGGATGCACACGCAGCCCTAACAGTCCCTGCTTTTGCACAGTTGCAGGCTCATGTACAGCTGTGTATGCACTACGCACCTTTACAGTAGACAAGAGCTCTCTCAGGTGAAGTTACTCTTAGCTGACAATCTTCTTTTATGTCATGACACATCAGATAAAATCTGTGACTAAGCCTAAGATAAAAATAGTCATAATAATTCCTTTTGCCTTTTCTAGGTAACATTCAGGTTTCGTGGATTGATGATACATCAGCGTTTGTATCATTGAGCCAGCCAGAACAAGTACAAATAGGTAAGTGTTTTCTGAATTTACTTCAGTATTAAGACTTGAATTCAACTACTGATTTGGTTCAGATGCTATCGGCAGAACTAAACTTTTATAGTACTAGCACATGTGTTGCAGCAAAGACAACCAGTCCAAACTGGACTAGATTGAGAGACTTTTGTGTTTCATTCAGCCTCTAAGTAGCTGAACCTGTAGATAGAGTAATGCAGTTTCTTCACTTGATGCGGTATTTATTGAGGTTATTTACTGTTACTTTGCACAAAGCAAAACTATCAAAGACTTTTATGGGCCCTCAAATATCCTTTGGACTGATACACATGTTGGGTTTGGTTTTACATTTGCAAGTAACAAGTGTAGTGGAAAGCCTTTTGGTATATTGTAGAACACAGGCAAAAAATAGTCTCCCAACAGTCTGGGCTGCTTATGTATCTACAGTTTGTGTATTAATAGTATGCTGTCTCTCCAGACCTTAATTTCTTAATTTTCATTTGAACTTCTGAGGTAGCTTTGAAAAAAGTTCATGGAAATACACGTTTAACTTAATTCTTGAAAGTTGATTGGTCTTGGGTTTGATTTTTTTTATATATTGCTTCTTGGTTTGGATTTTAGGAGAGGGATCAGTTCTAAAGAAAAAAAATTGTGCATGACTACATAAACACTCCTAGTGAACCTACATTCCTAATTCACATAATTAGGATAGATAGCAATATTTTACTATTTCCAGTTGTGCAAGGTACTCTATAAAGAACCCTTTCCAGTGTAAGAGGCTGACTGAAAGCATAGAGCAAAACATTATCTAGGTATCATCAGAAAAGTATGGAATAGGTAACACTCTTGAGAAGTCATCAAGAATTAATCAAGTAAAAAAAAAATGGAAGAAACCAGCATCTCTGAATTTATTGAAAATATTGCTTCCAGTTATGAGGAAAATCAATCTTTTTGGGGTGCAGGTTTTTTCGGTTGTTTTGTTGTTTGGATGTTTTTTGCGTTTTTTCTTAAGATTGTAGTTGGATCCACAAGTTCTTAGTGTTTTCTGTAGTTCTTTTGGGCATATAGTTGAGGACTGGCCCAGAAACTTATTGCTGAGAACAAAGACTGAAGGTGGACCATTATACATGATTATTTGCGATACATTATGGTAGTGTCATCCCTATTTACTCAAATGCTTGTATCAAATGCTGTGAAGCCAGTAAAAACAGCAGTATACATAGAACTTTTGATTAAGTGGCTGTGATTTTGTTGCCCTTAAGGGCTGTCCTGCCAGAATTCCTACAATTAAGTTCTAAAAAGGAAAAACAAATTAGAAAACCCCACTGAGTTCACCGTCATTTTACGAAGCTCAAGTAAAGAAGTTTTCAGGTTCTGGATGCATAATCAGTGCATCTCTCTTAATTCCTTATTAACATCCTGTGAGTGTTTATCATACTTCCTCATACATACATATCTCTGCAGAGGATTTTGAGTGCTTACCAGCAGCCTCCTTACAGCTAATGCTCTACAGCAGCAAGAGTCATTGTTTCTACATCTAAAGGACCATATAACTTCTAGTGAGAAGTTCCAGATAGAAAATTATGTCAAAATAAATGTGGCCCTATTTTAGCTAGCTCTGTAGCTCGGGAAAGCATTGCTAGCACTTCTTGCATGTGTCATCTTAGTTTCTTACCTCTGAAGCATTGATGATTTGTAAACTGTGTGTATTACAGTTAATGGTGATACCAGCACACCATCCAAGCTTTGAGGGAAATACTGTTCATGTAGCACCGAGTGCATTACAAGATTGGAAGGAATAAGCCTTAATCTAAATTATCTTAAGTAAAAATATACTCTGAGCTGTACAATCACAAATTGTATGTTTGTGAAGTAGCAACTTACTTGAAATGTTAAAGCTTTTTATTTCAGAAATGATTAATCTTATCCAGAGTTTGATCTCCATGTATGGGACATAGGCTGAGAAAAAAAATTGAATAAAGGGTTGAAATTGTTCCACCTTTTTATCTTTCCAAGAGGATTTGTCTTTGTAGTGAAATGGAACAAAGTTGTGTTTTCTGCTTTTTGGTTCAGATGCCCTGATGCACAAAATATTTATAGGTCATTGTAAGTTTATGTATCTGTGCCTTTTTCCCCTCCTTTTTTCAAGCTGATTGCTTGTTTCTCTGAGTGGGACTTGCAAGACTATTTGTTTTCAATAAAAAACATGTGGTTTATGTCATTTCATAAGCTGAAAGCCTTCCTAGATGCAGCTAAAGTAACTTCCCTGCTACTATCACCTCAGTTACTTGCCTGTTGTTTGAATGGTTGGCATACACATTCACCACCACTATTTTTTTCGTTTTAAATTTTTGGTTTTTTTGTTACAGCAGCTACATATTGTGGAAAGAACTGAATGTCTGCAGAATATTTAAACTGGATTTTTCTGGCACTGCTCTGTGTGTGTGGTTTTTTTATGCTTTGACAAACAGAGAGGCTTGTTCTGTGGCCTGCATACTGGGAAACAAGTTATTTGTTTGAAAGCTCAGGTGATTATAGTCTTTGATAGATTTTTATGAAATCAGGTTAGTAAAATCGCATATACTGAAAGCAGTCAGCCGACCAAGCTGATAAACTATAGCAACCTCAATTACCAAAAAGGTATGCGATTTTTACTGTAAAATCACTTAAACCTCTTGGGTTTTTTCCCTGTAATAAATACTTCATAAAATCAATTCTGTTGTTCTATTTCCTGATCTTAAATTCTTTAATAAACCGCTTTGGCAATAAAAGTCGCTATTTGTACTTGTGATTTAGTGAGCTGTGTTTAAGTGAAGAACCTAGGAAAAACTAATTATGTGGCCTGGGTTTTAACCTGTTTATATAAATATGTCTGCATCTTCTGGACTATATAAAAAGCCTTGGAGAACTGTCAAACAATATACAATGCAAGATGTTGCTGCAGACATACGTTTATGCTTACCTCTTAAAGATGTTTCTGGCTTTGAGCTGGTATTAATACGTGTACTTAACAAAGCACACATGTGCAACAAAAGCATTTATGGAAAATAAATTGATTGAGAACATGAAGGGTGTATGGAAGGTTCCCTGTACTGATGAGGTGGTCAGATTTGCATCATATATGAGTCTAAGCACTGTAAAAATATCCAGACATGTTTTGGATCCTCTTCATAAGGGAACTGTGTGTGGAAAAGCTATAAAAATAGGATCAGTTTTGTAATAATCTGAATGTTAACTAATTCTAGGTCTACCAAATTTTTTAAAGTCAGTTCAGGTCTTGGGAATGTCTTTATTTTTCAGTTGCAGCAGTGATTCAAATACTGAATATTTGGCTGAGCTAATGTAAAGTAACAGAATTGAACAGCAGATTTTAAAGACTGATCTGCAAGTCACGCCTTGATGTACATACTCAGGATAACCAGTTGAATCTGGCTCATTTCTTAAAAACTTTTCTCTCATGCCTTTTTATTTTATTCAGCCTTGTAGGTGTTAAAACAGAATTTGAAACGTGATTTGTTCATATTACTAGTTACTGTATCTAAGGATTGCATTGAAATTGTGATTGTCTTGTGTCCTAAATACAAGGTTTTTTTCTCGTGCTGCTTTGAAAACTTGGAAAAGTTTTGCTTTTCAAGATTAATTTTTATCTGCTAAAAAAAAAAAAGTAGACAGGGGAGGTTGGAGAAGAGGGTTTATTTTTCTTCAAGTTGTCTTTCACATTTCAGATAAATAATTATAATTAGTTTTCATGCTTAACCTTTACATCAAACACATGACATATCTCTTAAAATGTGACACTTTGTATAAGCTGTTCTATACTGTTTCTGTTGCTTCTAACTCTCCTGGCTCAGGTATTTTAAATGGGCTAAAACATTGTTCATCTACACCCTGGGAATATATTGGATTTCTCATGTTAACATGCATAGAAATCCATTTTGAATATGTAGGTAATAAAATGTATCTGTTCATCCCCCAGTGCTCTTTAAAACAGTGTTCCTGAGTTATGTTATATCATGGATGGTAACCATTAAGACCTAATCAAAAATTGATTCATAAAACATTGAGCCATATGCTTTTCTGTTTAAAAAGTACAAATCTGATTGGCTGAATTAAACTAATGAGTAGCTCTTCAAATTTCACATGGTAATCAGTAGTGTGTATGTGGCCAGGAAGAATGCATATTCCAGTTTCTTAATTGTTAGTGTGTTACCCTGAAGGACCTATGAATCTATGGATAGTATAAAAAGACTTGTTCCCTCTTCTCCTTATTTCCCTCTGAAAAAAGTAAGTAGGGGAAAGGGCAGTATTTTTATAGGCAATTTTGGAGCTGCTCCTATGTTTCAAGCTGAATATAGCATGCTTAAAACACATGAAACAGAAACCTCGGGAAATAAGAAGCAAATCCCTTAACCTTCTCATTTTGCTGCTTGTAATAATGTCCAAGAATCTTCATTTTATTTGGTTATTCATGCGACTCGCATATTGGCAGGCTCTCTAATTTGGTATGAGTAGAAAAGGCTTGTTCTTGTATAAAAGCATTACAATTAGAACATAAACTTCAGCTTCAAGTGGATGCTGCATCAAGACAAAAAGTTAGTTAACCATTTCATAATCACCACTGAGTGAGGTGCCTGCCGTGTCTGGCTGTGCAAGTTGGACCCGCGTAATTAGTGGGGGAAGATTGTTGTTGAGTTCTAGTGGGCTGTGTTCTCTGTGTCAGGTATCACTGTTGAACTGCTGTGTCATCGTATTAAAGCCAATAACCAGTTTGTGAAAGCGGTGGTTTAAATGGCTCTAATTTGTGACTTTTGCAATATGCTCTGCTGTGAACTGATTTCCAAGTTACAAGCACCTGAAAACAATAACGGTCTGTTTTCTGTTGAGGTTTGCTGTCCAAGGCAGGTAATGAATAAGAATTTGTTACATGGTTGATATTCCTTTAGTCAGACATCTGGGAGACAGAACTTACTGTTGCCAAATTGTACTTCATGCGGTCTCAAGATTTCTGTCAAACGTGGAGCACGTGCTTTTTAACTATGTGACAAAAGATAAAGCAGTGTGTGCACTCTTACCGTTGATAAATACAAGAAACTTCAGAATGAACTTTTGGTGTACAACTTCTAGCTCATATGACTTTCAGCTTGCTAGATAAGCTTGCTTTTGGATGCTGTTCAGCTTCGTATATTTATAGTTGGCTCTTCATCTGGAAAGGTTAGTATGAAATAAGTACTGTTTCAATGCTTCTTGACTTACAGGGGTCTAGACTTCATACAAATAGTCTGGAAATGGTGGGGAAGACAGGAGAGTCCTCAGCTTGTCTTAACTTTAAAGTAGACTCAGTGTTTTGTTTTAATTAATAAATTGATGTAACCTGAAGTATTTCAGTGTTTCAACCAATTCAGTCTCTCAGCCATTCTAGGCAGTTAGTTTGTGAGTCCTAAGTTAATGCTTTGTGTCAATGTTAAGCTCTTGTTATTCATGGTTTCCTTGAGTTTTGTTGCCAGCCAACTTTCTGTGACTCTCTAGGTCGCTGGTCTAAGAAGAACCTAGATGTGCTCTTAAAGGGAGGTTTCTTTGCACTTGGGGAGTCCTTATAGGCCATCTAAACTGTACTCTTAAAAACTGCTGTTTCTTGAGGGTGGGTTATTTTTCTAAAATGAGGGAAAATCCTGTGTTAGATTTTTAATGTGCTTGGGGTTTCTGTTCAGAGACATTTGACGTATTATATGTTAATGAAAATAATGGACAAGTGTATCAGTGGTACTTCAAAAATATACCTGGTTTATTTTCCCTCAGCAGCTAACGCTTGCTCTTAATTCTCTTTACCTAAGGCTTAGGTGCAGTTTAATAACAACTATGTACTGATTATGAGCAACTTCTACCACTGGACTGAAAAGTAGTTTTAACTTGAGAATCTTCCTGAGCATTTTTTTTCTCACTGTTTTAAAATATAAATACACTTAACCTGAAATTTTAAATACAAATGAAAAGCAACTGCATGTCATAAATGGCAAGCATTGAAATAATGTTAAGTTGTTCCATGTGTTAGTGCCCTGATACGTGAGCTCATATAGAATTTACTGTGTGCAAGCTATCTCCTTCCTCTAGGCACTGAGTAGACCAATGTATTTAGACAGCAGGGGAGCAATGGACTAAAGCAGGTGCAGCAGCTGAAATTGTGATGGCCTTTCAATGATTCTTGTTTAAATCATTAATCTTTCTGAACTTGTGAGTTTCTGAGACAGGGCTGGACTTCATGTTTTATTAGCGTGTTATAAGGTTTACTGTAGAATCTTCTACTTAGCATGAGTGCTTACCACTACAATTTAAAAATATACATATGTATTTTGAGATTGTGTTCCTATCAGTCTCTTCTCACTGAATTTGGGGAAATGTCAGGTAGTAGGTACTGTATTACCCACATCCTTTGGAAAATTATATTTCACATGACTGTGTTCTCACTGATAAGATAATGTGAGATTCATGTCAGATACATACTCCAGGCAGGAAACTTCCTTAATTTAGACCACAGAAGCTGGAGTCATACTGACTCGAGGTCTTTCCCTTCAACATGCTTCAGTGCAGGATGATCATAGAGGATCTTTCATGAGATCTTGATACCTTGTTTTATTTAATTTTCTACTTCCCCCTCCCTCCTACCCCCCCTAAACTGTTTGTAGTGAGGGTTTTTCTTCTCTTTAACCTTCCTTGAGGACAAGGATCTTGAGAAGCAGGCTGATGAAGTGTCACTTCATTCAGCAATGCTGGGCAAGTCTGCTGTAGTTACCTTGGCATGTCCAAAAAGGTTTTGATGCAGCAACACAGCTATTATAGAAAATGGAAAGCAGGCAGTCAGGCTTTCATAGCTGAATTAGTAGTTACTTTTGACTCTCTTCGGTCACAATTGAAATATTTGTTTGACTCTATTAGAAAATGACCAGCACAGGATACTTCTCTTGAAAGTGGAGAAAACTATTTTCAGGAGGAGAATGTTTTATCTCAATAAAATCTTTAGCAAAGGGTATGGGGAATACATCCAACTCCGCAAAATTGCTGCCTTGATAGTGTGGGTTGATGACCAGGGCTTTAGAGAGTCTTGTCTGTCACATGTAGGTGCCTGACCCTGGTAGATTAATGAGGACTTAGATCAGTTTTGAGAGTAACAGTGTTAGATGGGTTTACTCTCCTAAAACTCCACTGTGCTCTTCAGCTGATTGGTGATGAGTTGATGTGAGCATTACAGATTAAAGAAATTAAAACACCCAAAACCCCACTAAAAACAACAACACAACCGCCCCTCCCCTCCCCCCCCAAAACCACAAACAAAACCCAACACTTTAAAAGCAGGATTTAAGGAAACATTCAGGTCTTTCTGTTGAAATACAAAAGAATTTGAATCCTTCAGACCTGCTAACTGTAAAAAGTAACACAGTTCAGTTAACTTTTTTTTTATAACCTGACTTGAGAAAATGGTCTAATCCACTACAGGGACTTGTTTTTTGAAATTATTCTTTCGTCGGGGTTAGGAGTAACATACCACGGAGGGCAGTTATTCCCAAGATCACTTCTTTCCTGCTCAAGAAACATAGTTGTTTTATAGCTTCTAGATTCTTCTACATGCCTGTGAAATTTTGAAAGTTGCTGAATAATGCAATAAAGTAGCCAGCTAGTTTAGAACTTCATTCTCTGTATGTCCTGGGAGAGAAGAGAACACCAAGATTATGAGATTGAATCTGCGCTGTATTTCTCCATTTGAATGAGTGCCATTCATAATTAATTCTGGGGTCCTGCACGGACTGACTTACTCCAAGTGAAGAAACATTAAGAAAGAAAACGAAATACAGTAAGTTGTTGGTAGGAGTCAGTATAGCCTGCCTACTTCCTAATCCTAAGGATTGCTCATAGTTTTTAAAAAAATGATCATTCAGTCTGGTGGGGGAGGAAAAGCTGTCCCGGTGTTGTCCTTGCTCTTTACAGCATTCTTTATTTTGGCTTTCAAACCAGATCATTTTAAGAAAGGGGGGAAAAAAAAAAAAAGCTAATGCAGTAGTTTTTGTAATGTGTTTTTGTTTGCTTGTGTGGGGTGTGCTGGTCCTTTTGGAGGTGGACCGAGGTTTCATTTCAGCAAGGTTTTTTTTGTAGTACTACATAGACCAGTGCATGGTTCCAGCCCCGTTGCCAGCTCTCTGCTTCCTTGTTTTAGGCAAGGGATGGCCAAGGAACTAGTGAAGGGGGGTGAGATTGGGAACTAATTTGTTTACATGTTCAGATGGAGCTAAGAGGCTGTGATTGGACCAGGTCTGAAAATAAACTGGTTTGACACTAAAGAAAAAGGCATTTGACAAGGACTACCTGCTTAAAAAAAAACACCTGGGATAAAGAATTAGAAATGGATAATGGGATGTGACTTCATTAAGTTGGGAAAAACTGCTGCCTAATGGTAGCGAAGACAAACAGTTGAAAAAAGGAGGTAGGAGTATGGCCTTGACAGAGAGAATAAGTTAATTTTGTTTAATAGTTTAATATTGAAGAATATTTAGGCTTATGATAGATTGCAAGACCAATATGAGATAAAGACACACCCAGAAAAGACTGAACTGGGAAAAAGACAAATTGGAGAGGGTTGGGTAAGAGCCGAAATCAGCAGAAATGTTAGCTAATTAGTAAGAGTTCTCTCCAGTTCATGCATCTCTTTCTGAGAGAAGCCAACAAAGTGTGTGCCCAATGCTTTTTTATATTGAGTCAACACTAGCAGCTATCAGTAACTTTCATCATTCTAGTGTGAGAGGCTAGTGTGAGTGCATTTAAAATTTCTGGTCCCACTAATTAGTTGAATGTGTAACAGTGTGATGCCTTGCAGCAGAAATTGTCCAGGTATGCTTAAAGGTCTGAAAACTGTCTCTAGGCTTAAAAAAAAAATATATATAAATTGAATATTGCAATGCCAATTTCAATAGTATTTAACATAATACGGCTGAATTATGTTTATGCATTGATAAAGTCCCTGGCTACATGATCACATGCAGGTTCTTTTGGAGAATTTTGATTTATGAGTTCTCTGGGAATATGTTAATACATCTGCTGTGTAGGAACACAACCCTGATTGAATGTTCTGTGTAGCAGACAATTCCATTTCGGTTAATTTAAAAGATACCCTCTAATTTGGGATATCGAGTCTTTACGTCTGGTTCCTGTTTATAAAATCGGCACATAGCACTGCTGCTTCAGCTCATGAGCTTTACTTTGAAACACTGGACAATGCCAGTGATGAAAAAAGTGCACATGTAAACTTCTGATTTTTTAAATGGAGCATGAGTAGCCCTAGAAGTCAGTGAGTAAGGCTGTGGAGCCATACAATGAGTAATGAGCATAAAAAAACCCACTGAATTAGCTCTCACTAATTGAATGCTGTCAATCCGACTGAGGCAGCACTCCCGTGTTTTAAGAAGAACGCAACAAGACTAACGTGGCATCTATACAGAGGACCATTTAACACTTCACAGGTGAATTTTTACTTCAGTATTTCATAAACTTGAGTGTTTAGTATTGCAGCCTTAATCTGCGTAGTTCCGTGTATTTATTTTATTGTTGGGTTTTTACCTACACAGTTCATTTAAATATTTGTCTATTTATTAACACACGTAAGACTGTCAGTGGCCATCTGTCAGGATTTTGCTCTGCATAAGAGCAAGGACTTGGTGAAAGAGTGTCTTTGTACACATTCCTCTTGGATCACTCAACATCAGTCAGCCTGTTTAACAGCTTGCCTAATAACTAGGGAAGATGCCATGCTCTAGAAATGTTTTTTCTAAAATAATGTGCAATTACTATTATACTACTGTAGGACAGAAACTTAACTTTATGGCTGCAAGTAGCGTAATGAAATGCAGCCGTGTCCTGTTGGTTACTAGGTCAGGTTTCTCACGGAAAGATTTGTCTTCTCTTATTTCTTTAAATAAGTAAATAAATCTCCTAAGTTCTCTTTGGTTCGTTAGAATTCACAAAGCATTCTAGCAATTAATTTCTGCTATTGGCAATGCAGAGCGATGTAACTGTATTTGCTTTGTTTGGCAATATGGACAGCATTCATCAAAAAAGCATCAGAGAAAATGTATTTTAAACTTTTACAGGGAGCTGCTCTTCAGTTCAAGACCATGTAAGATTGATTTATCTGTGTGGCTCCATAGCATTCTCCATATGCCTTCATTTCAGTTGTTCAATGCATGAAGCAATATATTTAGCATATAATTTTTAATATTAAATATATGTATATATTGTGTGTGTATGTGTAATATGAATGAGTTGCTACAAAATACAGACCTTATTTCAGGAAAGCAGAGTTGTCTTTGTTCAGAAATATTGACTCTTACACAGGTTTATTTCAAAATTATCTTTAGGCTGCATAAGGATGATCTTTTTATTTTTTTCCCCTTAAATACAGACTGAGTTTGTCAGGGGATTAAATGGAAGAGCCGTAACTTTGGCTCTTAGTTTATAGCAAAACAAATAATGTAAAATGGCTATTGTGTTTTAAGAAATCACTATTTATCAGATGGTCCATGGTAACTATGTGCTTGATTTTAGCAAGTAAAAACACGCTTGAGTTTAACTAAACAAATTTTACCCTGAGGAATGTCGGCTGGCATGCAGTAACTCCAGTGAGCATTATTAATTCATTCATGATGCCTGCACCATAACTTCATGGGCAATAAATATACTCCTGATTCTTACAAACAGATCCTGTAGCTTCACAGTTCAAAACAAATACAAGGGGTGTGAAGGAAGGTGTGCAGAACATCTCTTTGGCGAGCTCAACAATCTCATGAAGCTATTAATCATAACTGCTGGTATCTGTTCTTGGGATTAAAGTTACATATACAAAGCTGTTGCCCAGTTTTACGTACATTTGGAAGACTTTTCAGAAGCAGCAGCATCTCTATGCTGTGACTGATACTCCAGGTGATTCATTTCACAGAAGCATAGCCAATGTGCAGAATAGATGATCGATTCGGAAAGCGAGGAAAAAACCAAACCCACCCATCTTCCTCACCTTTTCTGAATTGTGATGTTGGAGCTTGCTATTTCTCATGCTTGGGCTAGAGTTAATACAGAATACCTGTGTTCAAGATGACAACACTTCAAATAGAATCAGAAAGTTGGATATGCATCTGAAATTTCTACAAAAAGATTGGAAGTACATAATAAAATCAGGATTTTGTCTCCACTACAATTATGGTATTTTAAAATGCACAGCCCAAGTATATGAAAAACAGTCAGGGTTGGTTTTGGTTTTTTTTTTATGTTTAAACTGGTTTACTGGTTGGTTTACAATACTTCCTTTCAGTGAGTTAGGCTGAAAACAGCAGAGGACACCAGTTGACAGTCCTTTTAATTTGCTGATTCATCTGTTATAGTGATGGCTTCAGGCCAGAGCTTGGCTTGCGGACTAAAGGCTGAGAGCTGTGAAGATGCTGGGATTTTAAGGAATGTTGGTAAATTGTTGCTGAGTGAAGGCAGTGAAAGATTTTTCTTTATTTTTGAAGTTACTCTAATTTTGCAATGACAGAAATCCTTCTACCTTGAACTTGCGGTCTTTTTTAGTTAAATGGAAGCCAAACATTAGAGAGATACAAGGATGGAACAGCTGGATATTAGTTAAGTGCTGCTTCCACGGATATCTTGTGCAACCAAAAATGCAGCTCAAATAAGCTTATGTTTCACAGCAATCAAACAGAGTTTTGGCAAAGGCTGTGCAAATGTCGTCTTTTCCTGGCAGAGTTGCAAAATAAACCTGCTGGGTTAAGTAATGAGACTAAAAGGGAAAAAATCCAGGAAATCTTTTCTTGCCAACAAGCAATCTGGAAGAGGGTTACAACTGAAGAATTGATGGTTTCTAATTTGAAAGAAAAGTCTTAAGTAGATTTAACCCTTTTTGTATGAAGTCTGACTCTGAGAAGAGTTCTGAGTATCTAATTCAAACATACCAAGTGAATTTAGGAAAGTACAGCTTTTTTTTATTATTATTTTTTGTGATCACTACCAATGAAACTAGAAGCTGTTTATATGAGTAGAACAAATAGCTCACTGCCTTTTGCTATTCAAAATAAGTTATTTCAGGAGAGGGCATGCTGTCGTTTAACAGTGTTCTGTATGTAACTTCACTCTTCTTTCCCATAGCTGTAAACACCAGCAGGTATGCTGAAAGTTATAGGATTCAGACCTATGCAGAATACGTTGAGAAAAAACATGAAGAAAAACAGGCAAAGAGAAAATGTACAGAAGACAGTTGGAAGGAGATGGAGAGAAAGCGGTTAAAAACTCAAGGGACACCTTACGTTTCCCCGACTCGATACTACTGTGTTAACAGGTGAGACTTTTCCTGCATTGTCAACTCTTGTATCTTTATTGCATTTTTATTACAAGTCTAGCAATTTTCAGGTAGTTCTTAACCAATAGGTGACTTTTGCTTTTTTGGTACATGTTTCTTTGCATATAAGTCAGCAGTAGTACATCAGCTGTCACAAGGTCATAGGTAAAGGAGCAGAAGTAATTTGCTAACAAACGGCATTAGACAAATTTTTAAAATATTAGGATCTTGAGGGCAGGTCAAATTGCAGCTTCTGAGCTTGATGTAGCAGCACCATTTCTTATAACCAAAATAAAAGAACTATTTTCTTTATTCGTTTGACACCTCTGACTGGCTTGTGTCATCTGGAAACTTAGTTGTCATCTTATACCCTTGTAAAAGCCGTCTTGCTTTTTGGATGACTTTCCATGGGGATAATGCTGCCACAGAGAAGGCTATAAATTACCATCTTGAACAGTCCTGATGAAGTGCTCCTTGTGCTTCAGAAATAGGAAGGCAAATGATAATGCTTGCATGGCTTTAAGTTTTTGGAATAAAACTTTAAAAGAATTTTAGTTCATTATGTAAGGACAAAATTAAGTCAGGAGATGCACGTTTTGAATCTGGTACAGTATGTTGCTGTGTGTATTTCTTGTTCTTTTTTTTACCCTGTCATATTAATGACAAGTTTTGGATATGATGGTAAGAGGAGACTTACTTCTGTCATCTGTGTAGCTGTGAATGGGAAGGGTCTTCTAATGTTAGAAAATTATATAATTAACCTATCAAGTTATTGCCATTCTTTTTTCCCCTTCCCCAATTCTATCAATTCTATATAAAAATAAGTTACATGTAAGATGGTGTTTTGGGGGTGGGTTTTTGTTGGGTTTTTGTTGTTTTGTTCGGTTTTTTGTTGTTGTTTGGTGGTTTTTTTCCTGGTTAAACAGACCAAATGAGATGGTAATAAAGCAGAAAGATTGCAGTGTTCATTTTTATCTTTCTTGGGAATGCTATGGCAAGTTCTAGCTCTCCTATCTTCCTGTAAATGTTATTTGCCATGTAACTATATTATAGGATCCAGACATACAGAGAATACGTTGAGAAAAATATACATGACAAATATACTAAACTTGTTCTGTTCTCACTTACGTGAGCTTATGATTTACCTGCTTTGCAAAATTAAATACAGGTGTGTGATTTGGGTAGTTGTCAAGTTTTCATGGCTTTTGTTGTGGTGGGAATTCTAAATGTGTTAGAGACATGTTTGATCCCTAGAACCCATATAGATGAACCTGGTGATAAATCAATATTGAATGAAGTAAATTTAATTGAATTGTTGTACTTAGGAAAAGTTGGGAGTGCTATGAAGAGATGAGGACCATTAAAGATTGTCCTGGCACTAGTTTACATGTGGCTAAGGTTTAGGTCTATAATTAAGTTTGTATTAAATAGTCTGAAAAAACTTACCACATCCTGAGTCCACTGCAAAGAAATACTAAGTCCTAGTTTTGTTTCTACTTGAGGAAGTATCTCTCCTCAATGAATGTTGGTTTTCTGGTATCTCACAGATTCTAGACGGAGGTTAAGAGTGGCAGCTTCTGGTTTGAACATGGACAACTTAATCTTTTAACGTATACTTTGGAAAACAGTAAATGTGGAAAGCTGATTTGTTGTCTCACAAAGAAGTTTGACGACTACGGCAAATGTATTATTTGGAAAGTTGCTGAATAAAATTTTCAGTTCCTTCTTTCCTTATACATCGTAATGAGTTGTATGCCTAAGCACTTAATATATCCTTGATAATTTTTAATCTATTTTCTCTAGTGTTGTAAAATTCTACAAGAAGCAGCCTTGGTTTTAGATAACCAACACTTCGATAGCCTTGGATACAGCCTTTATTTTGTTGATAGAACTTCTTTTGTAATTGATTGAATTGAATTTTTGTTCTCTCATTATTCCATTAAAGTGATTTGGTTCTGTCCCAAATTCCCTTTCATGCAGGTCTTTTGACGTGTTTTTCTTAATTTTATTTTTATTTGTTACTAGTTAGATTGTGTTCTCCTGTCAACTAATCTCTTGTGTTTCCTCTTCCGTGTAATCTGGCTAGGTATAACATGGAACTGCAAACCTTGTGGTCTTTTAGTCCACTTCGGATGAACATTTTCCCTTTGTTTCCAGAGGAAGATATCTCAAAAATATTTATTTAAACTTCTATATATCATAAAATAATTTTTATATAAAATGGAACATAAATATTTATATGAAGCAATCAGGACCTGTATATGCGTGTATATTTGTCCAGATTAATTTGAATCAGATATAGTTGAGCACTTGATACTGTGATGTATCTAGCAGCTGATCTCTTATAATAGCTTCATGCTACTACATCCTTTATTTATTTATTATTTAATAAGCTTACTGCACCAGTTTCTGCCAGGGAGCACAGCTGCAGAATAGCTGTTCCTCTCCATGATGACAATATATCCTGGCTACTTTTTCATTCAGTAATGGAGTTGTTGGGTATTTCGTGTAAGAAACTTTCGTCTAAAATTGACAAATTGACAGATTGACAAATATGTAACAAAGGGTCTTTAATTCCTGTCTTACTAAAACACCTGTAGTCCCATATTATGAACTACTCTTCAGAAAATATAGTGTAATAGTATTAATAGCAGTCACAAGGTAAAATCACTTATAGTTAACATACACACCTTGCATATAACTTATTACTACTGCTAAATATAAAAATTTATTTCAATGGCAATATGCCTAATTATTAATGTTAGATGGAGCAGCAGAGGAGAAACTGATACATTTGACAAAACTTAAAGTAGTTAATAAGATCCCCTTCTCTAAAGCTGTTCATTATTCAGAATACACTTTTCAAATGGATGGATTATGGCCTCTTGTATATTATGGCCTATGTTGTGCGTTAGCAAATAACTGCCTGCCAGCTCTGCCATGACTGTTAAATGCATGGATTTAAGATCTTTTCCTTAGCAAAATAGTGTTAAACAACAGCATGAAAAATCAAATCAGGTATGTTCTATGTAAAAGTAGATATCCTGCTCGACTTGTAGTTACTTACTCTAATTTTCCTGAATCATCTAGGAATGAGTAAAATAAAATAAGGCCAATGGCAAAACACGTACACTAGTATGAAGTACGGGAAAGCGATTTTGCCTTACAAGTTTTCTACCTAACCCCAGGAGTGCTGCATCTTCTGTCAAGTCAGGGTGCTGTTTGTAGCACCGCTTCCTTGAATGTCTTTATCTTGCTGAAGGTAGTTTGTCTCATTTTTGGAATGAAATGTTCATGTATTTCTGCTGATTGATTCTTTTGCTTTTTATAGAAATGGTTGTTTATAGTGGTTTATTACTGAATAAATGGTAAGAATCGGGAAAAGCTGATTCATTAAAGATGTAGGTAATAAATATTACAAGGAAATTATTATAGTATTCCAGTATTCTTGTGTTATTTCAGATTTCCCCTGCTCTTAAGTTGAAATGGCTGATTTTTAGGATGGGTCAGTGACTACTTCCCCCCTGCAATGTTGTTCAAAGTGGGAAGATAACACAGGGTTTATGTTTTCATTTAAACGAAATTCACTTGAAGTTGTGGAGGCCAGTATGTATCCAGGGCAATTCCAGCTGCTCTGCTGTGATGGAAGTAAGTGGTCCTTTTAAAAGTAGGACATGCTTTTCCAAAACAGAAAATGTTTAATGCTACATCGTCATAATTGTTTTCCCACCTTTTGCCCCCTTCCACTTGCTGAGTCTTTCAAAATAATTACCATAGTACTAGTTGAATTGCTGCTATTTAGTAGCTGAAATGACATTACAAAGTTCATGGGCAGTTTAATCAGGTGGAGTCTGTGCTCTTTCTGGCAGTAGAGTGCTATAGAAGTCCTCCATATCCTGTTGATTCATCTAGTACTAATGTTGCTAGTCATACTGCTGGCGTTTAACAAAAATACTGTATTCTTTGTTGATCAGGATTGTACTTAATTGGAATAGAAATTGAGAATAAAATCTAGATTTTCTGTTTCTACCACCTTCCTCCAGTGGCATTCATCCTTGTCAGGTTTGCCTGTGGGCTGGCATTAAAATAGGTCAGCAGAAGGGAGAGGCTGAGGAAGGACTAGTGAGAACTGCCATCACTGAAGATGCTTGGAACCCCACCTGCCACCATCACTGACTGATGTAAAAGCTATAGTGTGGTCATACATTGCCAACTGGCAACATTATGATAGGCTTTTCATGTGGTTTTGGTTTTTGTTGTTGTCCGTTGTCTGTTCCCCACCTCCTCCCCCAAAAAAACCCCCAAACCCAACCTGGCTGGTCATTTTATTTAAAAAAATGAGAACAATCTCTGGTCCAATAAATAAAATAAAAGAAATTTCAGAACCTTCTTAAATACATTCTTTTTTTTTTAAACAAACAAAAAAACCCACTCCCCAAAAAAACCTAATAATTGTTGTATATGTGTGTTTTGAAACCCAAGTGCTACATTTGTAATGGATAATGTAAGTCTTTGTCTCTGAATGGCTCAGGTATCCAAACAGTTGAGGATCCTAAACAAGTAGATCTGAATTGGACAAGTCCTGATAGCTATTAAGTTGCTTGGTTCTTCCACTTTGTTTGGTTGTTTCTCAACAGACTAAGAAAATTGAGACAGAAATGTGGATGTATTCCAAAATAGTTGGTATATTTAGAAAACTGAACTTTTCAGTGAGTAATGCTCTAACTCGTGTATACAGCCATACCGATTTGCTACTATTGTTAAGTGAATAAATAATGTTACTTGAATCTTATTTTACGTCAAAAAGGAATAAGACACATAAAAATAAACCCGTAAGCATCTAGAATCCTTGCAATCAATTAATGAATGTAGATTAAAATTAATATTTTGGGACAAAGCAAGAAGTTCTTGATTATAAAATATCTATATTTTGGATTTTGTGCCACTAGTTTCTTGGTGGTTTTTGTTTGTTTTTTTTTTTCCCTTAAGATATCTGCAGGAGGAACAGAAGGTCTGAAATTAATTTTTATTTTGTACTTTGGTACATAGCTAAATACACACTGAAGGTCAACGACTTGTTTCTCTATTTGCAATAACTTCTTAAGAGTCTAAGTTGAAAAAAAATAAATTCAGCTATAAGACCTTTCAAAATGGGAACTTCCTACAGTGAGTGAAAGTTCCTTTCTGAGCACCAAGTGCTCATAATTTAGCCGAGAAATCCTACGATCATAATTTATGGCTCATGCGTTTTTCTTCCTTATGTATTTTTAAGAATATCTTTCCCAAAAGTAGAATTCTTATAAACTTTTCTAAACAACAGTTTAAAAAATACAGATAATGGTTTTTCATTTTCTAAGTGCTCTTTCTTCACTAGATCTTTTTTCTTTGCAAAGCTAGTTTTTTGCCTGTTTCGCAATATTGAAGTGTGTATTTAGGATAAACAGTTCTATCCAGCTTTTTGGCTTATATCTTTTTATTGATGGTAGTTGCGGTGTGACTTGAAATTATGATTTGTAAGAAATCATGCAAGAAGGCCTTCTGTGTGTGAATGTTTGGAGGAAAAGCCAGCTATTCATCAAAGTAAATGGTGTTTGTGCTCCTAAAGTAGAAGTAAGAGCATGAGGCGTAATCATATGTTTCATGTTTGTTTATTGCCTTTGGACATCCCAGAAAGAGTCTGTTTTAAATTGCAAAATGTTCAGCCGAAAAAATTTCATTTCAAAGCCAAAACTATACAGCCAAATTTAACAGTCCTTTAGCTGAAACCTTATTGAAACACCATAATTCCCTGCTATTATTGATTAGAAAGAAAAAATAAAATAGCTTGTAAACCTTTTTTCTATCTGTATTAATTTTTATTTAAGTAAAAGAATAGAACATGGCTTAGATGCGCACAGCTGTTTTGTGTAGTTCTTCCTGAATAAAGGTTTATAAGTCTATCTTTTTTTGAAATTGGTTGTTCTAAAAGAGCATTAAAATATGTATTTAAGTAGCTGATATTCATGTATGTAGAAGTTTGTAATGGGAATTATTTTTTTAAATAGCCCCTTTGCTACTACATTCTTTCTTATACTCATGCTAATTTGATTTTAATATTGTCATTTGTCTTTCAAGGAAATTTAACAATAGTATTCCAGTTCAATGAAAATTTATGCGGCATTATTTCAACGTATGCTGAATGAAATGCAACTCTAAGTTCATCTTCATACTGTATTAGTCAGGCTTTATTCAAATACTACCTATGAAATGAGTATGTGGTTTTTGTGCTTTTTATTTTACCAGCCCATTGGATGGTAGGACTCTTCACTTTAAGGCCTGATTTAAAGTTTTTTATATGGAGCTTGATGGTTTTTCTTTACCTTTGTATAACAGAAATGCCTTTAAAACTGCATATAGTTCCAGGAGAGGGGATGAAGTTAGTGTGTAGAATCCTTCAATATCGAGATGTGTGTTTGAGACTTAACAGTTGTATATAACTTAGTGTCTATTGAGAATGCTTTACAAGAGCTTTCATAACTAGGAGAATAAAATTAAAACGAATCAGGGATAGAGAACAGCATTAATTACATTTGAGTTGAGTGATCTCATCAGCAGCTAAGCCTGGGACATGTATAGTACAAAGAACAAATACCTTCATCTATGTAGGATTGCATTAGATAGCCAAGTCAGTTCTTCCAGATAACATAATTTCATGGTACATCATTTACTACAGTTTATTCTACTACCTTCAAAAGCATTTAATTGATGTACAAGAGCTAGTACCTGTGTAATAGTTATTCTTGACTTGTATGTAATCATATTTCTTCTACGTTTCAGTTTTACAGGTACCAGTACAGTGGGAAAGAGAAGCATGAGTCCTATTCAGGAAGAAACTGGTTCTGATGATATGGAAGAGGGAGATGGCCAAGATTCAGAATATGATCAGACAGACTACTGTGTAGAGTCCCTTCCAGATGGTAAGAAGAGAGCCAAAAAGTTCAAAAAGATCAAGACAGAACAAGTTCCAGCAGGTAAGCACAGTATCAGTGAGCATGGTTTTCTGTTCTCTTTGGAACTGCCTGAACAGAACTGAAGTTGTTTCCTTGAATGCCCTGACTTTTCCAGACTTCTATGAATGTAATGCAGTAAGTCACTGTTATAAGTTATTTTGCAATAAGTTATTTAAACTGAAGATTGCATCATACAAAAATTGTAAAAATAAAACTCAAAAAAATACCAAATTTAAAAAAATCAAAAAACCCCATCACAAACAAACAAACAAAACCCCACTTGAGACCAATCAAAGGAAGCAGGATGTAGTTGGTATCTTACTTGCTGACTTTCTTCCTTAAAACAAAGCTCTTTGAATATTTGTGGCTATTCTTAATCTCTTCTTTTATTTTTTTATGCAACCTTCTAGTTGAGCTTACCCAATGTGTTTTGCTTATCGAAAGCAAAATTGAAGGAATTTTGGAAGTAGGATCCTAGAGTAGATTTCCCTGTTAATCCAACACTTTACTTTGAAACATAAGGTTAACTTAATGTGGGCATTTTCCCTTAAGCTTGATTGGATGGAGACATGGCATAATTGAATGCACATAGCTTGACCTGCCAGATGTGTGTCATTAGATGACCTTTGTTGCTTGCAAATGAGTCCAGTTTTAATAGACCTACCTGCTGCCCTAAAAGCAAATATATGTGCCCTTTTAATTAGCACTGTAAGCCTATATATCCTGATAATACTGTACTAAGATCCCTTATTTACAGTTATTTGTGAGATAAGATGTTTCTGAAAGTTGAGAAAACAACAGGATTTCTCAGTTTGGCCAGAATATTATTTACCTCTACAATTCAGCCAAAACTTTGGCAGTCTGCCTTCCTGCCCCTCGCCGCTCCTCTGGCACACCTCTCGCCACGGTGCTGGTTGAGGTTGTGTGCAGTTTGATCCAGTCAGACTGCTGGTTTATATGCCGTGGTATAAATAACTAGGCTGCAGCTCCACTGAAACCCTTTGCTCTCTAGAACATTTCCTGAGACTATGTTGACTTTCTGGGACACCTCAGTGAAGGAATAAGCTGCCAGGCAGGTGCTGATCTACTGGGCTCTTCAACTAACGCAGGCCCTTTTGCTTACACTGATGAATCGCTTGGTTGTGGGGTTCTTTCTGGTAACACGTGGCAAGATGGTGATGAAGAGTGAGTGTGTCTAAAATCCCTTCCAGTCGTTTTGGATGGGTGGAGCATAGTCACCCTTAACAGTTCTTGCAGTCTACCACGTGCTCTGCATAAGCCTTTGCTTTATTTGAAAGGCTTACTGGACCCTGAGCAGATCGTTCCCATTTCATAGACTGCTAGTTGTTGAAGCTTGAGGAATATTGCTTTCAGGAGATGCAGATTTTGATGTATACGTTAATAGCTGCAATGTTCTGTGTGGTGTTTGTAATCATAGCCTTTATTATTCTTTATTTGGTTGAAGACTTCATCTAGGCTTGATTTAAGGGGGGGTTTGCAGCCTTTAATACCTACGTATTTTTTAGCCAAAGTACCTTGAAGTGTATGTCTGACTAAACACAGGCGGCTGACAATCAGATAACTGTGTTTCACCTAATATTTTTTTGTGTGAGTTATTGAAGCCTATACAAAAAAAAAATTAAAATAGATCAAATAACCTTAGCTCACATGAATTTAAACCTCAAAAGATTTAATTTTTATTAATCTATTTATTGTTTACTCTATTTCAACTTTTGTCAGTAATTTCTTGCAGAAATGGATTAGACTATATTAAAAACTTAAGTCATATCTTAATTATTGTTCATCTGGAGTACTGCCTGTCTTGAAGTATACTCAAATATTAATATTAATAGTTAAAACTTCATTTCAATATCTACTCTGTGAGATAAACAATCTTTTGGTTTCCCTTTAGTAAATACTGACTTGCCAATAATGCATCTAGAGGTTCACTCTAGAGGAAAAAATACATCTTTGTATGCTCTGAAAGAATCAAAATATTCTTGATTTAATATTTGTTCCTTTCAGTGTTTGTATATTGAAATCTTTAATCTAGTGTTCTGTGACTCTGTCTTTTAGGAAGTCTCACAAGTAGTTCCACTGGAATTTTTGAAGTCCCTGAAACATGGTAGGAAACAACTGCCTTAACAAGTGGAATTGATTGAAAGCAGTTGCGAGAATACACCTCTTGGAAGCCATACTTTATTTAAATAAAGTGGTGTTAACAAAGCAGTATGTGTCCTTAAAATCAGTTTATTTTAAACTGTTTATTGAACAATCACTGTCAATTTTACTTGTGTGTATATTAACTAGTATATGATTCGTTGTTGCCCATGTGAAATCCTTGCTGTCGTAAATGATGTTAGATTTAAGAAGCAAGACTAAATGTATTTTTGTCACCTACTTTGGCATGCTGGCTATGAAATGTACAAAAAGAACTGGCACTCTATGATTTCGTGCTAGGCTGTTTCCTGTGCTTCAGGGGAGCTACCACAAATCTCCCAATCTTTAGCTTTTTTTCCAGGCAATATCAGTATGCTGTCAGCATTCTTGAGACAGGTAGAACTGCAGTTTCACTTATTGCTTTCTACCAGTTACTTCATCTGGAAATCTTTTTTAGTTGTCCATTCTCTGCCCCCTACCCCCTGTGCAGCCAGTATTCCTCTAAATACCAACTTTACACATACCTTTCAAAAACCTATACCTTCAAAGTGTCTCAAACATTAATTTCCTGGTGGGAGGTAGTTTTTCTTTGTTTTCACATCCATTGCTGTTTTCACTCTTAAGTCTTGATCTGTTTCTTCCCTCTTCCTTCCCCAGCCTGTGGGGTTTTTGTAAAAATGTTTTTGGTACCTGTGACAAACCTGCTAACTGCACCAGCCCTTTATTTGTTTAAAAAAGAATCTGCATTGGTAGATTTCAGAAAATGTTTGATATTTAACATTTTTGTATCATGGAAATAAAACCAAAAGATGTATTTCCATAAAATGAAAATTAAAAACATTTTCTTAGGAACTGGTTTGGTTTTATTTATTAGCTTCTGAAATGTTTTCAGTGAACATATTTTTTTTTTGTCAGCCGGTGATTAGCAGACCCTTTTGGTCCATGGACTACTTTCAAGATAGACATGAAATGTAATGAAGAAAAGCAAGTCTGTTGTCATAAGATTTAAATTGCTAAGAGTTTGTTTCCCTTGGAGGGGGAAAAAAACAGAAGGGAGTTCTACAAATCGGCGAGTACAAAACCATTCCTGTGGAAGAGTAGAATACTAAGAAGGCTTCATCAGATTGTATTTACGTTAGAGTTGGAACCGCTGTCACGTAAACAATGCAATAACCTATTTGAAGGTATGCCAAAATTTGTGACTTTTTAAATGATTGTGAAAGCTATCTTGAACTTGCATTGCAAAGGGGAAAAAAATTTAAAGTTGTTAAACTTGAAATGTTTTATTTCTAACCTTGGAATACTACCAGAAGTAGTATAATTAAGTTGTTGGGTTTTTAATAGCCATATCATCACATTCACACTAAAATGTGGGAAAGAAGACAGTGTTATTAGTGATGCAAGGGCAAATTAGTAACAGAACTCTTCTGCTCTCAAGGATCCAGAGACTTTTCTCTCTGAGACTCATGACCTTAGCAGTAAATACTTAAATCACTTTTATCTTGAGTATCCAAACCTACAAAGAAACTGCAAATTTAGTTCTCAGAATACATGCAACACTTGTATAAAGTTGTGTAAAAAGTAAAATTGTATGAAATATTCATCTCTGTGGAGATGATTCAGGTAATTTATGTGGTGTTCGGAGGATGTTGTTAACAGTATATCCTAAAGAACTGGCGTATCATGATTTGAGAGGGAGCTTAGCGTCATGATGTCAAAAGAATACAAAAGCATTTAAAGGGATTGTCAGCAGTATAAGTTAAGAGGCAAGGAAGTCTCTGCTCAGGAGCTATAGAGGCCAATGCTGTTGCAGAAAATCCACCTGAATTCTTTACCTTGAGGCCATCAGGATCTTTATGGTACTGACTTCACTCTCAGACAGCAACACTTTCATATCTGCAAGAAAAATATAAATCTTAATTGCATGACAATACAATCCCTTAAAAACGTGTTTCTTCAGAATAGGCCATGGTTATCCTTCTCTAAATTACAAAGGTTAATAGATATTCCCACTGTTTCTAGACTCCTGCCCTCCCAAATTGTCATTTTTGAGGAGCAGGATGTTATTTATCTTGACCTGTAATTAATACCTCTTCAGAAAATAGTGTTTTTCCATTTTCTAGACCTTATACATGTTCAATTTTGCCAGTTAATGCCTAGGTAAGCTAATAACATGTGGGTGGGTGCGGGGCTATAATATTTCTAATACTAAATTTGGGTGGAGAAGTGTCAGATGGTGTCCTAAGAACGAAGTGGCCCCATTGACACTGCACAAAATCTCATTGTGTGGGGTTTGGTACACTTCCCTTCGTTACAAATGAAAGCATTAATTCTAGAAGGGAAAGAATGTGGCTGCTTAAATTAGATCCACATTTGTTTCCTAATGTATGTTTGAAATATGTGCATAGAATGTAGATCTTCACAGCATTTGTTTCTGGAAAACTTTCTATTTGGAGGAGTTCGGCGCCAAACCAGCTCCGGGCAGGGGGAACCCCCGGGGGTGGCGGTGGCCGCCCCTCTCCCCTCAGGGCCGGGCGGGCGGGGCGCGGCGGGCCGGGGCCGGGCTGAGGGGCCAGGGGCACCGCCGCCATGAGGGTTCTTCTTCCTTGCCTTCCAGCCGTGTAAAGCAGCCAGCTTTACCTCGCTGTTAGCAGTGCTGGAGTGAAAGACTTTCTTCAGCAAACGGCCAGGGCGTTTGGTGTAGCCGTGGGTGTCCCCTGGAAGGTTGTCCTCGCTTGCGGTGAGGTGAGAAGGGGCCTGT
>KZ507092.1:0-12611 GCA_002844005.1 Limosa lapponica baueri | reverse complement strand
TTAAGTTTAGGGGGGAAAAAAAAGTAGAATAAACTAATGAAAAGAATTTGCAGTCATCCAGAAGATAAGTAGAAGGTGAGTAACAGGATGGATTTGTGAACAACTTACCACATTAAGCAAGTCTGATTTCCTTCTGCAACAGGTTAGTAGCTCTTGTGAACGAGAGAGAGGCAGTGGGAGTTGTAAATTTTAATTTTAATAAGGCTTTTGAAAATGTCTCAAATGGCATTCTCACAACTATCTGGGGAAATATAATCCAGGTCATACATTGGCAACATTAAAGGCTCTAAGCGAAATTGAATTTCCCCCTCCATATTATGTGATTAAGAACCTGGTGCAAGTTGAGAGATGTTACGTCTTGGACATGATGCTTCTTACTGGCACAGTGTCTCCTCTGTGAAAGATGGTGGCTTCTCATATGTATCCCTACCAATGTGCTGTGATTCCTATTGTCAGGGCAGGCATAAGAAAGAGACAGAAATACAGGATGAGAAGGCTGTAACAAGCAGTAGCTCAAAGCTGCTGAGCTCTGCCTGCTAGCCAGTTTTTCCAGCTCTCCTGATGACAATTGCAAGGGCTACTGAAAATATTTGGAAAATACAGTTGTCTTCGAACAGGTACAAATATAACCCTGCACCTATTTGCTGGTCTTCTTGCAGCAGCTCAAAATTTATGGATAGATTTTTGTGTTACTCTTGCTATAGATTTAGCGGTGGTTGAAAAGTACTCAAAAATTATCACCAACTTGGTCTGGCTTTTTAGAGATGTCTAAAATCTTGTACTTTTTTTTTTCTTTTTTGGTACCTTGGATGCTAGAATTGGATGTTAGAATAAAATTACTAAAGTTTCACAAGATTGAAAGGAGCTCCCAGTATGCTGAAAGGCAGGATTAGAAATTAGAATAGCATTTTCAAATTCAGTAAATAGTCTGAAAAATGTAAGATACAATTTAGTAAGGAAAAACACAAGCTTAAATGTTTAAGTATAAATAATTCAACCACAAGGCATATACAGAAAATGATGTGAATGTTACAAGACACTGGAAATATCATACTGTTATGAAAAAGGAAAATTGGGAGTTTTGCCATAGCCTTTCAAGCAGCTTTACTACTGTTTGTTTGCCTGTTCCTGTGCCTTTCAGAACTGCTAATATCTTTTGAATTAGGCATCTCCACACCAGTTGTCTTCTTAAAAATTCTGTGGCTTGGTTTCTTTATACCTGCAAATTAAGTCTCCTGCAAAGCACATTTTTTAAAACCTACAAGATTTTACAGAACATGGTTTCCATCTCTTACTATGGAGTATTTGAATACTTTACTTGAATTCAGGTCATGATGACACACACAGAAACTGTGCTGCTCAAACAAGCTTAGAGAGTCCCCCTTTTCCACTCCTGCTGTTCATTGCGACTCTCTTGCCACCCCTTTTGCTGTGTTGTGCTGGCATAACTATCCGTGGGCTGGTATGGAGCTGAATCAGGGAACTCATCCACCTGAAAAATAACACTGTAAAAACCCACAGCCAAACAAAAGATAAAGCCCATAAACAGATGGCAAGAAGACTCTGTGGAAATCTTGGGGAACACCCAAGGCACACTGCCACCAAGGAGACTTACAGAATCACAATCTCAGGGATGTCCACAAAGGGCAACTCTACAACGTGTACTTATCGGGGCATTCATCCTGGGAGTTGTGCTGTCAATATTTTGTACTAACAAAGGTCGGAATGGATTACAAAAAAGTGCTTGATTAGGTAATAAGACATAACAGTATGGATAATTTTTTGCTGCTTAACCCATAGCAAGTGGAACTGCTGAGCACTGAAAATTAAAACAGTTGCATTTGGAGTCACTGCTGACAGCTTGAGAAATAACAGGTGATGAAGAATGAATCAGGCCCAACAGCTAACTGTGCATTCTCTGCTAAACAAACCGTCAAAAAAGCAAAGCTTGGCCTCAAAGTACAAGAGTTAATTAGTTGGTGTCAGGAATAGAAACAGTGATCGTTAATGTGCCACCTGGGCATATTCACGTCCACTGATATGAGTGGATATTGCTGATACCATCAGCAATAGAAAGCAGGAAAAATTCAAACCAGGAAAGTAAGAGTGACCTGGCTCAGCTTCTGAGTTTGTTTTGGAGGTAGATTAATAGCAGAGTTCTCTCTCTGGTGAATTACTCTGATCTGTTACTCGTCAACTAAACAAGCCAAAACAGAAGAAAAACAAAGCAAGACACCACCTCCAAATGAAGCGGAGTGTGAGTGCCAGCTGTGCTCAGCTATTCACTCCACAGTGAATGTCAGCTCTAAACCTGCACGTTCTGACAGCTGCTATTGCTAGACGTGGAGAAGAGGATCAGAGAAAAAAGACACTGAGAACAACCCAGATAAAGTATTCTGGAGTCCTCGACTCCAAACACTTATTTTATCTGAGAAGAACAAAAAAATCTTTATGAAAAGTTGAAAAATACTTCCATAACAATAATGAGAAAGTATTCTTCTGCTAATACAGCTTAATTCAGTGATTCACAGACTGTGTCTTGTCCCACATAACTTTAGGTACTGGTATGTAAATTTTGAGTGTAGTCATCTTAAGGTCTTGTGTCATCATAAGGAAGTTATTTTCAGAGTAAGTAACTTTTCAGGTTTCAGCCTTCCTCAAGTCTGAGTTGCCTCTGGAAGTAGCTCTCTTCCTGGCTTGGAGTCACGCAGTGGCTGGAGCTGGTGCAATCTCAGTTATAGACGCTATTGACAGTTAGAGAATACCTCTGGCACAAAAGGTTTCTCAGCTTAGCTCCAAACAAATGCAGCAGCTCTATTTCCCCTCAAGTCCCTCTCTGTCCCAAAGCCACAGCAATGAAGAGGAGTGAGGGGATCATAACTAAAATGCATCGTGAGCTGAATATTCTGAGCTCTGGCATTTCTGCGCCATCAGATAAGCCTCTGGCCAGCGTAAGAATGAAAAACTGTTGTTGGTTGGTCTCCAGCAGAGACACCCTTAGTCCTTAAGACCAGTTTTGGGTGTGATCGGAAGAGTGCTTAACAGAGTACGGTTTGCTGCATTGACCTGAAGAGAGAATTGTTCATAAGCAACAAACAGACTAACTCAAAATTTATACCAGCTAGCACACATGAGAGATGATGACTTGGCATCCTGGGGACTACCTGTAATTTTTTTCTTTTTCTTCTTTTTTTCCAGTTTGGCCATCAAGCATACACACACTCTCCTCAACCGACTTTCTCAGAACTTCCTTGCTAATGGTCAGTCTTCAGTAACTGTTGTGGTAATCAACAACAATTAATATTATTCTTGTCTGTGAAGCTGTGTTTATTTTCTAGAACTCTTTCTTGTGTTGTGTATTCCTGTCCTAAAATTTATTTTGTATCGCAGTCTGAACTACATTATATTTTTTTAATAGTTAAATATCTTCCATTTTCCTGAGGAGTAAAGCTGGAAATAATGGATCTTGATAGTCATTAATATTATACTCCGGAATCTGTTTGGTTTTTTTTTCCCTAGCTTCTTTGCAGAAATAGTCTGAGCGGTGGTGTGCAAGAGATAATTTTAGTAAATTAGAGCAAAACAATTAGAGAATGAGTTTGGTTTGCGAGCAGGCATTTTTACTGCTATTTTCTGGACTTCATACCAAATAAAATGTTTAGTTTCTTACATATAGATAATAAGATAAAGATTGAAGAAACTAATGACTGAACCAAAAAAGGTTTCATATTTTATCATTTAGGTGCAAAAACAAATTAAATTCTTCCTCATTGTACAAAAATTGCACGTTAGTTCTTAGTTCCATAAACATTGTATCTTTAAAAAGAAAGTTCACTGAAGTGGCTTAAAGTCTACGGCAAGATGGTTTAAAGAGCGTAGCTCAAGTCAGGCCTGGAAAAATGTCCAGTGATGTGAATGACTTTCTAAAGGAAGTTGGTCTTCATTGATTTGGTGAGCTCTGAATCTAAGGATGAGCTGAATGGAGCTCACAGAAGTAGTAGGACTCTACAGTGGTATTTTTACTTTGAACTGTTTGGTAGGACTGTACTTAGAATGCATAGAGAAAGAATAAGGGAGGTAGATACTGAGTTAAGGGGAAACTCAGGTGCCTTCTACTGGGATTCCAGATTTCCTCTGCTGGATATTGGGAACTATCTTGGAAGCTTTCTCACACTTTTCCAGGCCTTTCTTGACACACTAAGGGCTGTAAGGACTAACGTCTGAGAGGGCCACTGTCCTGTATAGCACAGCCAGCCACGTAGCAAAAGTAAAGCCAACATTTTATTAACCCATCAAATGTAAAAGCATAAGGAATAGAGAAAAGAAGTCCGAAGTAAAACAAACCTTTACAAGAAGATACCAGAGGACAATAGCGGAGGTGCAAAGAATATCATCAGCCTTTATAAAGTCTTGGTTAAACAAGATTGGTTTGAACGAGATAAAATCTGGGAGAAATATACCGCTGTAATCTGATGTTTTATTGACATACAAGTATCTTGACTAGCACAGGTAATTGTAATTACTTAAATATTAAATGTCCTAGCAAGAAAATACTACAAAGCACTAGAATTAAGTGTTTTTAAATTTTGATAAAACAATAGGAGTCAGCAAGACTCCTGGTGTCACAGGACATTAAAAAATAGCCATTAAGACTTTTTGCCCTGCACACTAGTATTTTGAACGATGCAAATGATAGTTCTGTGCTTCCCACCCAAGGTCTGTAGGCAACAATCTTTCTCTTCCCAAATGTTAATTTTTTTTTTCTTTGAGGAATGTGTGTACATGATTAAACCAAGCTTGCCCTTCTACCTACTTTTTAGAGAAGAACCATCTTTCTATTGGTGTATTATTGAAATGAAGCTGCCTCCCCCTTTTTAGAGATGGCACAACTCAGAAGTTGTTTCAGAACATACTCAGTTTAATTACAGGATCAGTGAACACAGCAATGTTTTCTTGGCAACAGGTAGAAAAGCTGGCAGTTAATCAGTTTCTCTGGAGCAGTTTCTTGGCATTACCTTGCTGCGTTAGAAACTTGGATTTCATTTCTTATTTTGTTTTTCTGTTCCCCTGCTTCATTTCCTCTTTATCATTTTTTTTTTCCTAGTGGTACATAAAAATAACATGCTGCATTCGTTGTTATGAAGAAAGAATTAACTCAGCTGCTTTTTGAATTTTTAAACAGTGGTTGGATGTGGTAAGAATTCAGTATATATGTATGCATTATCCAATAATACATAAGGTAGCTAAATGAAGATCGTGAACATTTTAGAAGAAGAGGAAACAGATTAAAGGAATAAGTGTTGAATGTTAAACTTACATAATTGCCATTGCTGAACTTAGATATTAAAATGTATTACATGCATAAGAAAAAAATCAGTTAGGTATACAATGTAAAACTACCAGTACATCAGGGAAGAGAAAACCCTCAGGATAGAAAGACAGAGAACACCCGCCAACAGTACTTGTGACTTATGGTAGAGTTTAATCGCTGTTGCCTTACTGACTTAATGCATGCCCCATAAAGTTCATTTCTATTGATCCCTGCATATCTTAAGTTGAATTTAATACTTGGAAGTAGATATGATATATTGAGCAGTATTTTTCAGAGAAAATACATTGTTCTCCTTCTCTTGTCCCTTTGAGAGACTAAACAAAACAAACAACAGAAGTAACTGCTGACTGAAGAGAAAGATGTTGTGAGCCCTGCGTATTTATCTACACTTGACAGAAAAGCATAATTTTCCAAATTTTACAATTCAGATTGCTAGTTTTCTGTATTTTAATAGTCATACATTGAGAATATGAAGAACTAATTGACAATCTGCATTGGATACATGATGGAGCTATCTGAGCAAAGTTGAGTCATAAAGAATGACATGCTTAATTCATAGAATTGATAGAACCTTTAGGAAGTAATTTGTATACTTGTCTAGCATTAAAAATTGTCTCACTTTTGCTATATTCCTACCTTTATTTTTATCATCTTTGCTTTTAGTGCTATCTGAAAATAGTTTTATCAATAATTCACTTTTTATTTATGAAAAGTTGTATTTTTTTCTCAGATACATTGTTATTTTTACATTTGTACAGCATATGGAAGCCATAAACAAACAGATTCTTCCTAAGAGCATGCCATGCCAGCATTCTGGCCTTACAGTTTTACCTCATGTTTGTAACTCTGTGTTCTGTGCAAGCTCATTTCATCCAAAAGAAAAAAAAAATTGGAAATAGTTTCTTTTCTGTCTTCTTTTCCACTTACTTATGCCACTGTACAACAGTAATTGAATATGGCTGCCATTACTAATTCATGTCATGTACATTATCTTGTCTGGTAACAGTTTCTCATTCTACAGTTTCTAGTGTAGGATTGAAGGAGTGTTAGGATGTAATTTTGCCTCAGTGCTGAAGGAAAATATTTCAATTCCTATTTCAAGGTCTGCAAATTAGGAAGTAGGGCAACATTTTATTAGGTTAAGATGTTATGCTGTGTTTTGTGAATGCAGAGCTTTAGAGGTTTGGGGTTTGGTTTTTTGGTGGGGTTTTTTGTGTGATTTTTTTTTTAATATGAATTGTTAAACAGGCTTTCTGCAAATCCGTACACTTCCATAAGAATAAAACAAAATATTTTCAGAGGTAATGAGGAACAGAGTTAACAGTCAAATAATACAGCTTCTGGAAAAGTTTCAACTTCTCCTCTAAATACTCATCACAGCATTAGTCTAAAATTTTAGCTTAAATTTTGCATGATATTATGAAGACTTTGCAGTGTTTTTCACCACGTCTGGAAATAGCACATTAAAGTTTTGTTACAGAAGTGTTGCTTATGTGTGTTTAGCTCTCACCTAAATGGCCTGAGTTTATCTCGAATAAATAATGTTTGAGTAAGCCTAGTCCTAGTATGAATATAAAAGCCAGTATGAAACCTTTTTTTTAAGACAAGGGATGACATAGATCTCTACCCATCCATGCTAGATCTTCTGCACAACTTTTGTATTCCGTACTCAATTAGAAAAACAGTTAATAGAACTAGAGAATGTTTTTCTACAGAGACACTTTCATTCTGAAGAAAGGTTCTGTTTATCTGATAAAGTACATAGCAAATGTTAAATTCAGTGCTCAGTAACCTGCGTCTTCAAATAGTTTACTGAATCAGGTTGGCATTACTTAAAGTAATTTCCTGAACTTGGGTGCTAATTTATGCAAGTCCTTGGAAGCAGGACTCAGGTTCAGCTACTCCTTTGCTCAAGTATGTCACTAAATCATGCCTCAAAAAAGGGCTATGCTGAACATTTAATATATTTTAGTATATTTTTAAAATTCGTAAGTATCTATATACAGTATCTATATTTGATTTCAAAAGATTTTGTATTTCTGAGAAACATAAACTAGAATATTACTTCACTGGTTTTAGTTCTTTTTTGATAACTCATTCTTTTAAGCACTCAAAGGAGCATTTTCTATTTAATACTACTTCTAGTAATGTTCTGCAGTTTGTCAGTTTTGGAAATAATATTAAAGATATGTCTCTTCATCATGTTTGTTCTTTTCGCCTTGTTTCTTCTTTTCCTCTCGACTGCATTCTTATACTACAGTTTATACAACGATAAATGTGAGAGTAATGCCTGGTGATTTTGACTCACTTCTGATGATAAATAAGAGTAACCAGTAGTGATTTTGACTCACTTCTGATTTCCTTTCAGGGCTTCTGCTTTTATTTTCAGGCTTAATCATTGCTATTATAAAAATATTTGTTGTCTTCATGAAAGTTCCCAAGTGATTCTGAATATGACTTGGGTGTCTCCTGTTATTCATACGTCTATGGTGAGCCCATATATATGTTAAGTGCCAGTTAAGTACAAACCTCCTTAATTTTTCCAAATATTAAATATACTTTCATCCTGTCATACTGTGCCACACTTAAAGCACTGTTTGAGGAATTTCCTTGATCTTTATTTAGATGTGCTAGTCCTGGTAAAACATACAAAATTATTGTTGGTAGCTAAACTGAATAGGTTCATATTTGTTCTATTTTTACTAGATTTAGTATCTCAATTTGGTTCATGAATATAAAATTTTTCCTGAAGCACCCAGGATCTTCATGTTTCCAGCTGTAAAGTATTTAGTAGAGTCCAGTCTTAGTAATTTTCTGTACAGTGAATCTAGAGTGAATATTCTGTTTCCACTTTCAAGTGTTAAGAAATAGTTTCTTTTTATGGTCTTCATTTTATTTATTTCTTAACGGAACACTTATTTAATCACATGGCATTTACTATAACTTCTCAGTAGAGTCTATGATTCTTTAGAAGGGGTTATAAGTCATTTGCAGAGTAGAGGCTTGCTGTTAGTCTGGTTATCTCACAATTTTCTGATATTAAATGTGAGAAAAAAGCTTTTTATGAGCTGGAGTTGAGGGCATTTATAGCTGGTTTTTGAGCCATGTAGTGTAGAAAGCAAATGAATTTATTTCCAATTTGTCAAATATTTTTCAGTCTGACTTATCTTTTTCATCATCTTTTTCATATTTTTTTTTCTATTAACTGAATTTTATTATTGCCATTTACAGTATCAACCCATATAAGAGTGAGCAATAGAGAACAGAAAGGAAAAGTAAGAATAAAAAACTTATAGTCTTAATAATTCTTAATCAGCTACTGCCTTGATTCTTTAAACATGGTAATAATTAATGTGGAAAGCTCTGGAAGCCTTAGTAAGCTAGCTTGATCATCTGAAGAATGCCAGTACTTATTAGGGAAAGTTCATGATTCATACTCAAGGATTAAGCCAAGAGAATCTTGTGACCTAAGCAGCCTGGCTCTCCAGTGGTAAAAATGGGATTTTCTTATCTTCATAAAAATAATAATTGAGACAGAGAGCAGGGATGGAAGCAGACAGTATACATTTGATTTAAGAGCTAGCAATACTCACTGTGTAGGAAAATTGCTGTTTTGGCAAATTGTTGGTGTCATGATAGAAATGTAAAGGTAAACTACAGTATATGAGGTATGAATGACAGAAGTATATGACAGAAATGAATGAGAGCATGCCTTAGAAACAGCAAAGATGAGAATTGTAACATGAAACATTAGGTCTTTTATCTTCAATGTCTGAGTTATTCTTAAGAAATTTTTAGTAGTTTGTCTGATATTCAGGAAATTGCTCTTCCCTGGGTATTAATCACTTAAAACCACACACATGAACATGTCTCAGATTATGGTAGGTGGTCAGTGCTAGAAGACTGGGTGCAAGATTTGGAGTGATGACATGAAAACTAATCATTTCTAATAGTAAACATTGATTTGACAAAGTCAACTTCAATACTTCAATTTTTCCATTTCTGCAACTGAGATGATAATTCAGCTTTTGATTTGTTTGCTTAGGATCTTGAAAAAAGATTCTTTGAAATATGAACAATAAAGGACACAATGTGTAAGGGAGCACAGCAAACCAACTCTGTGACTGAGAAAGTCGCATAAGCACATGCTTATCCTTTTGCAGAGCTCATTGACATAATTTTGGTTATATTTAGATATACACTTAAATGTTTTGCCACCTCTATCCTTTCTTCATCCTTATTTTAGTGCTCTAGCTTATTGTATTTCATAATAAAGGACAGTAAAAATAAGATACGAAAGCTCTAACCATCATTGCTTTTTAATTGGAATCTGCATTCCCAAGCCTAGGAAAAGTAAAACAGTACTTGTTCAGTGTAACTCCAGTCATCTTATATTGCTTTAATTTCCTTAAAAGAATGGATGAATGTCAGCAGGCACAAATGTAATCATTGTATAAAACTGATGATCCATGGTTTCTTTACAAACCATGCAGTCAAATTCCTTAGCACTGGCAATGTAGAAATCTCTGGCACGCACTGAGAGAAGTTTCAGTGGCAGCTTTTGTGGGAAGTGCATAGGTAGGGTAACAGCAAATTCCTTTCTGTGCAATCTTCTATACTGGCTTTTGTATTGTACAAATCAGTTATTAAGGGGATGATGCTATAAGGGACGTATGCAGGCACGCTACTCATTTTAATAACATGCTATCAGTGGTTTAGTTTGAGTTCTGTGGAGGAAATAGTACATTTAAAGCTTCTTGCAAGGATCTATTTGTAGGGAAAAATTTACCGTCATTACACTCCTGTGCTCAGTTGCAACATCTCAAATTCATGTTTATTCATACCTTCCTTTGCAATCCTGTTGAGTTGCAGTTGAAATAAAACAAATTATACAATGAAAAAGTACAAACCATGGCAGTACATAAAGCAAATTCCATCAGTGCTGCCAGAATCTTTGCTCAAATAATGGAGTGGTTTAAAATCTTTTGTAACACATTTTGCTGCATTTAGATTTTAAATTGCACTTGTGATATTTGGAGAAAAAGTAGACAAATTGCATTAAGGAAGTAAATTTCTATATAATAATACTTTAGACAATACAGTTTCTATACAACAATACTTTAGTTTCAGAAATTGCAGTCCAAATCTGTTAAGATTTTTCTTAAATTTTAGTAGTGCACCAACCCTTGGCAAGAAGTAGAAGTAGACTGTTAGAGACATCCCAGATACTCCTTTTGTCCCTTTAAGTGAAAAAAGGATGGAAAAATGCTCTGTCAGGACAGCAGTAGTTTTCTGTAATATAAACCTGAAATTACAGGATTGCTATTGTACATGGAAACACTGTATAGCAGCCAGCAGTGCTGTTCTTATTTTTATCAATATTGCCATCTTTATTAGCAGTCAGGAATTTTCATTTCTTCTCATTATAATCACAAAAACTATATACAGCATTGTTGTATTTTCAAAGGGAAGACTTTTAAAAGCAGGAAGGACAATTAGATCCCAAATTACATGGAAATTGTGACGACTAACCTGCCTAGCTCCATTTGTATCTGGGAAGTAACCAAAGTTTGTTAACAGGTTTGCTAAATTTTATTTTCTACACTTGACAAATGGAAAAAAAAAAAAAGATAGATTATAAACATAAAAGTCCTATTATTCTGCATCCTATTTCACCTGCCAGGACAAGAAAACCATCTGTTGTGGTAAAAATGAGGACCCAAAGCTGTAACATAGTTTTAGGTAAATCCTATTAGGAAACTATCAACAATTAAAATTATAACTTTAAAGTGATAGCTCCTGTTGTTAAATTTGTCCTTCTTTCTATGCAGTGATTATTTAATGTATAAATTCTTTAGATTGTGTTTTTTAATGTACATGTTTTAAAAATATTCTCCACCTCAGCTTGTAATTCTGACTTTCCCTGATTCTCATTCTGAATTAACATTTACAGCTTCCAATCTATAATTGTGCCTAAGTTGTTAGCTTTCCATCCATATTTTATTATTTGCTGCTGTGATATTATATAGGAAAATACATTTAAAATGTTGTACTAAAAAGACTCCCTTATTTGAAATTTCACTTCTAATTACTTCGACTTTGTTCTTGCATGTAACTTGCTGTTGAGTGTGGCAAAGATGCATTTTCTCACATACCGAAGTGAGAGCTGACGTTCAAACGTGTTTGAGAACCTGAAGAGTTCAGCTACGTGCCAGCAGGCGCTGGGTAACTCCCTTGCCCAGCCCTACCAGGGTTTGTTGGTTCTGACTTGCAGAACCAGTCATGGGATTCATTTCAGGAGGGAAGCAAAAGGCCTGCAGAAGTGTTACAGACCATGCAACGTTTGCAAGTGGGGACCCATGTGTTCCAGTTAGTAACCTTTTTTCTTTCTGCCATACATGGTAAAAGATTTAACACCATACCCCAGCATCTATTCAGTATATACCCTTCGAGTGAGTCCGTTCTTTCAGGGCTTTTTTTGGAAAAGCCTATGACGTGCTAGCACAGTTAAATTGTGGTGAGAGAAACATAAAGAAAATGCATCTCTGCCAGTCCCTAACACTCTCTTACTGTTTTCTGGAGGAAATGAGTATTTCAGCCACTGATCAGAAATAGCTGTTGAAGTAAAAAAGCGCAAGGAAACTTCACTTGTTGAACAGGAAGAATGTGTAAATGTAATGTACTTTATAGTGACAGTTGTAAGAAAACAAAAAGCATATCAATTATATAATTGATGCAAATATTCTTGTGTTTGTAACCTGTATTTATACATTGGTCCATCTCTGATTTCCTCATGCTAGAAATAATGCCATTGCACTAAATGTGAGCAAAGTAGAGGGCTTCTTTTAGGAAAAATGCAATTTTCTTAGTACTATACATTATAACTTTGCTATTATTAGCTAAAGGTACCTCATTTATTAGCATTTATTCCTGTAATCAGTGTAAGAGATGACATCTGCCCCAGAGAGAAGTGGGTCCCGTAACATTTGTCAAGATTCAATAGTCTTTCAAAGATCTATAGTTTGTATTGAAGAAAGATTTGATACAAGTTTTATTCTCACATCAAAGTCATACACAGTGTATCTAAAACTCATATACATAATCCTGACATTTGTATGGACAAAAATTACCTCAGTTTTCAACACAGCTTTGAATAACAGACTAGAATATTTTACCCATAAGAAAAGCAGTAAGCAAAACAAGGATTATGAAAAAAATTTAGATCTTTTAATTCCCATAAATGTTGTAAAACATTAGCAAAATATATTACTATTTATTT
>KZ507091.1:62093-75988 GCA_002844005.1 Limosa lapponica baueri | reverse complement strand
GGGGTGGGTGGTGGTGAGGGGGGAAATGCTGCAGCAGTAAGACAAAGGCAAGCCATCAAATCAGAAAGCAAAGCAGCTGCTGCTGCCAGGAATGGGGGCTGAAAGCTCCAACAGCCAGTTTCTTCTAGCACTAAAATGAAATTTCAATAGATAACTGCACTGAAGCAAAAAATTCCTTAAACACGGCAGACTTCCTTAAAGCCACTGAAAAGGGACGAGGGGTTGTGTCTCTACGCGATTAACCATGACTCTACACTTACTGCTATTTTCCTACACAAACACTGGCCGCTGTCTCTGCCAAGCATCTGCATAACTACCACATTGTATTTTTATTCACAATACTAAGCTCTTTGAAAGGGGGTTGGGGGGGAAAGGTCTTTCCATGTGGTTAGTTTTGTTTTAGGCGGTTGGTTCTTTGTGGTGGTGTTGGTTTTTCGGATTTCTTTTGTGGAGGTTTGTTGTTGGTTTTTTTTTTCAGTCTTCCAATTTCTTTGCCAGTCAAAGGTGTGACTAAATACTGAGATAGTGGCATATACTGATGCCAGGTTTTGCAAGAAGCTTGCCAGAAAGGCATCTTATTTACTCCAGTGAGCTGTCAGAACTCCAGGCTGTTCCTTGTCTGACTCCAGTGTTGACTTTCCCATCGCAGTCCGAAAGCTGTTTCGGAGCAGAGTGTTCACCTTTGACAGACAACGCTGCACCGAGGCTCAGGTGCAAAACGACATGAAACCCACTGTTCGGCCACGTGAATGTTTTTGTACAACCTTACATACATTAAATACCTCTTAGGGTCTCTGTAAATGAGGAAGGTTCAGGTATTGAACAGCCTCTAGAAGGGAGAATGCTGTTAGGCCTAGAGTTAAGGTGAAGTTTTAGGCATGAGACCCTCAAACTGCAACCCTTGGGTGGAAAGACGGTGATTTCCAAACCTCTCTGGCAGTTCCGGGCTGGTTTTTCAGGTGCTTTGAGCCCCCTCAACTCTGAGAATCCAGCAGAAGCGCAGGCATTGTCTCTGAAGGATCAGCCTGAGAATGTCCCTGTGCTCATCTGCACTCTCCCTGCAAGGGTGCAGCAGCAATGGGTGGCTTCCAAACTTTTTCCTATTCCCGAACTTTGAGGTAGGCACTGGCTACTGCCGTGAAGAACTTAGTCGAAACCTTGGCTTGTTCTTCTAGACCTGTAAAATATAACGCCCTTCAGGGTTTACAAATGCATCTCCTGCAATATTACCCCCTGCTGCTTTCAGCCAGGCTCCAAAAAACCCTCGGCAAATACAGGACTGTTGGAAGAGATTAGATAAGTTGCTCAGTGGATAAGAGGTAATGCCAAGAAGGAGAAGGGCTGGGGGGGATAAAAGGAAACAAGACAAAGACAACGATAGGTACAAACCCAACACGTAAAATATAGCGAGCTATGGCTTTTGAGCTTATTTGGCATGAAATACTCCCCTTGTGACAAGCCTGCTCAGTGGCCATCTTCTGCTGCTGCTGGCCTCTCCCCGGCTGCGCGTCGGCTGCCCTCTGCTGCAGGCAGGACTGCACTGAGGCTGAAGCCCCAAGAGCTGGAGCGCTCCTCCAGAGTATGGGAGAAGGGAGCAGGAAATGAGAAGTGACAGATCAGAGACAGAAAGCCAGAACGCTTCTGGAACAGAGTAAAGGAATACTACATATTCCAAGTCTTTCATTTTTTGTAAGTGTTTAAGTCGACCGGAACTTAAAAGAACAAATCCTCAAGTGTCTCATTTTCTGAGGGAGGAAAAAAAAAAAATTAGAGTTGAGCACTGGCCTGTGGCAGTAAAGGGAGGTTCCAGCAATTTTGCCTTCTAAGAAAGCACCTAGTGCTGTCTGGTGGGCATCAGGGGGACACATGATCCATTAACTTCCTCAGTTTTAAAAATGTTTATCTTCCTAAGTGTTGTACCCCATTTTGAAGTTTTTTGGATAGAGCTTTTCATCACTTCATTGTAAAGATTTTATTTATTCCTCCTTTACAAAATATTATGCAGACTGTTACCTCAGAGAGCAACAGGATAAAAATCTTTATTGTTCCACCTTTGTCAGAGTTCATTTTCTATTGATACGCGGTTCCGTAACTGTACTTTGCATTAGAAACTTCAGCTCCTTGGAGGCTTAACGTGGAGTAGCAAAAAACCCTCAAAACCAATTCAATCCCATGTCTTCAAGTAATATACCACTTGGGCACAAGGAATCTCTAGGATTGGAATCAGTTAGATCTTCCACCTCCTCCTTTTCCTGTGTTCTTTGTCCTCATTTCATGCCAAGCTTTCACCAGCGGTTCTCTGTTCTTCCAGATGAGCTCGTGGCCGTAAGTCACGTACCACCTGAGAAACAGAGAAGTCACATTTAGTTTTAACTTCTGTTTTCTATCTGAGGAACAGGCTGAGTACTAAAATCAAGTGGCTCCAATGCTTAACGTAGGAGATGCCTATAAATACTTAAAGGGTGGGTGTCAGGAGGATGGGGTCAGTCTTTTTTCAGTGGTGCCCACTGACAGGACAAGAAGAAATGGGCACAAACAGGAACATAAGAAGTTCCATCTAAACATGAGGAGGAACTTCTTTCCTTTGAGGGTGGCAGAGCCCTGGAACAGGTTGCCCAGAGAGGTGGTGGAGTCTCTGTCTCTGGAGACATTCAAAACCCTCCTGGACACATTCCTGTGTGTAGGTGGACCTACTTTGGCAGGGGGGTTGGACTAGATGATCTCCAGAGGTCCCTTCCAACCTCGTATCATTCTGTGAGACAAGATAACCTGGGGCAGAAAGAACAACATTCTTGGAAAGTGGCAGTGGCAGGTAAGACACTTGTTCCCTTGACTCCTAACAGTTATCCTCTTTGTGTTCTTCCTTAGCTCAGTCCTGAGGGATGAAAGGTTTTCATGCCTTTAGAAATCATGAGAGTGAGAAATTACTTAAAAAGATGGACAATAACCTATTTCCATTTAGAGACTGTTACACTACTGTTGCTCGTGCCAATCTTTATTGGTAACACCAAGTAAAGGTATTTTTTTCATCTGTAAATTCAACTGCCCCATAATGGACTTCCATTCAAAGTGAATTTTTCCTCTATAAACATCTAAATGAAGATTTAATCTATGGAAGTGTTCTAGCTTAATTTATATTCATAGAGAACCACATATGCTGATATAGGAATATCCACATAAACAATTAAGCCAGGGAGGTTGTGATGTAAAGGTGAAAGAGGCAGCAACTGCATAAGAACAGATTGAAGGTTCTCCCCCAGGCCTAACTCCACACCTGGGTCCTGGGCAACCAAAGCAGTGTCACATAAGCCATCGGCCAGTGCCAGGCAAAACCAACCCACTAAATCACGTAGCCCCTTTCTGAAGGGGACAATTGTCTGTGAGGCAATGTATAGAAAATACTTTGGCCATTCAACACGGGTCCTAAATAGAGGCCCCGTTCCAGGATGAAGTGGCCAAAATGATCACTGAGTAGAACACACGTAAGTGAGGAAGGAAAGGTACTTGTCAACTCAAGACAATTTTTACTGCAAGTGCTATCCAATTTTAATAGTATGTGAATCTGTATTATGATGAATGAGCTGATATAGATACATCATGGCAGAAAGTAGTTACCAATCAGCAAGGCCACATCAAGAGCACTTGTGATACCAAAGAAGGGGAGAAAAGGAGACTGTGCAGCACAGAACTTACTGATGCCAAAGCCAAAAAATAGCAAACAGGGGCAAACCGGTTCACAGACCAAAATAAAAGCATCCTCCACCTGATTCTTCATCTGGCCTGGCTAAATGTCAGGTAGGCTTTTACTGTGCCTACCTAAAAAGTTTAAAAATGCTCTTAGCAATAAGTGTGCAAATTAAGGCAATGTTGCCATCGGGTAGAAGGGGAAAAACTCATTAGCTAACGTAGCTGAAGCACGGAACAATGCAGAACTGTTTCTTGCAAACTGGTTTCTAGTAGTTCTTCCCAATTAGGAAGGCTCCACACAAAGACAACACAGCAACACTGAGAAACAGCGGTAGAGGCTGCTCAAAGGAATTTGGCCTGAGCTTATAACAACTCTGTAGCTCTCTCTAAATTAGTAATTAGAGGAAAAACACTGAGACAAAGGAATTTTCTCAGCTGTTTAATTCTAAAGTTATTTTAATTTGTCCATGCTGTGTTTCGTGAGAATCTTTTCTGCCTTGTGACTCTCCTCAACGTGCTGGGGAGAGCAGGACAGAGACAGCCTGCCCAGGTTACCGTGACAGGACAACCTGACATCTAATCTGTCACTCTAAGGCAGTTCAGCTCAATTTCTTTCAGTTCTAAGAATTTGTTAACAGTATTTTCCACGCAATTTCATAGCACTACAAGGATAACAGTGAGTTATCTTCAACGCTACTTAAGAGAACTTTACAAAAAATCCCCACATTTCAGAGATGGGGGAGGGGGGAAGGATTAATTTAAATATGAAACAAACAGAAGTTAGTAAATACAGACTTACATTCCAAAGAGAGCTCCCCCAAGATGTGCAGCATGGTCAAAAAGTCTCCAGCCCAGAGCAAGCCCTGCTGTGTCAAATGCAATTATGGCTTTTAAAGCCTGGAAAGGAACAGAACATGGAATGGACAGGATCAGTCACAGTGTATAATGATCACTGATAACAAAGTTTCATTAAAAAAAAGTTAAAATATTGTTTTAAACCAACAGACTCATTCTTTAGCTGTGCTGTCAAAATACAAACGTGAGCAGCTACAGAATAATGCAGGGTAGGAATGTGTCCTTTTCAAATACTCTGTCTCTTCCATTCTCCACTTCTAAAGCTAAACATACATTCCAAACTCAGGTCAAAAAAAACAAAGGAAGTTACTTGGACGAGTACATGCTACAGGAGACCACAAAATACAGAATTCTGACATAGCTTAGACTCATGTGCATCTGTCCTCCCAAACACAATCCTCTAGTGGACAGAACGTGGGGTAGCAACCCTGTCACCTTATCTGATACAATTTTGATTTAAATTTATTATCACTCTCTTAAACGACACATCTGCTAGAAGGTAGAAAATCAGGATTATAGTGAACAACTCCATGGCCAGAAACAGCCTGAGTAATAGTGTACCAGCCTCAGGAAATACAAACCACTATAACTGTAATGATGCAAAATTTTACTGAATGCCTCATTCCAAAAAGACCAACAGATCTAATGTCAGGATGAAATGTTACTTTAAGTAGGATTTCTATCCTTAAGCATGTGTGTTAGAGTAGCAGCTATATTGCTACATTGGCTTGTTTATTTTAAAATCATATTACAGTATATGTAAGCTAGGCTAAAGGAATACACAAAGTTTAGAAATACAATTACATAGTAGATGTGCTTACTTAGGGCTAAAATTATGCCAATGTTTATACACAAAGCTAATGTTGCTCTTGTTTTACTGTTGCAATGACTAATTCCTCATGGCAATGCTTTCTGTGGCTCTGTCAACATTTCTACCTTGGCCATCTTTTTTAGGAAAGATGCAGTTAAAGAGCAGCATGCAAAAAATCAGGTCCACTCAAGCAGAAGTACAAGAAAAACATGAAGGCTACATCTAAGAACACTTGTTCAAATCTGTAAGCTTTCACTTACAAAAAATATGAAGTCTCATAATCCTGAAATGAGAAAGCTTAATTGCTTTAAGTAAGCCAGTAAAATAACTTTAAGTAGTGGACCAAAGATGATTAACTTGTTAAAGCAAGTCAAGATATGAAATGCTTTTTGTAAACGGGGCAGTGGATGTGCTTGAAAGAGCTTAACAAAACAAAACAGGAGTTCTAGTACTACACATGAAGAAGAGCCTCAGTAGTGTATTTCTAAACCCAACACTGTTCTTAGAGGTATCAAAAGATGGTACACAAATGATGAGGCAGGTATTCCTCCAGGGCTGGAATGTTAGTTCCCCTGAGAAGCCAAATTCTGTTCTTCTCATCTTGATAATTTTTTCTTCAAAAAGAGCATATCAGTATTAGATTAGCCTGTAACAAGTGCTGCTATAAAAATATCACCCATCTGAAAGAACAATATGTCTATGCATGTTTCCTCAGACAGGTGAACCCCAGTCCCTCCCAACTTCTGTCACCTCTTGGTATCAGACTTGAAACAGAACCATGGAGAATGGAATTTTGGATAATTCTAAACTGACCTCACACTTGAGCAATGATGGTGCTAGGCTACAACAATTGAGAATCGGTATCCAGGACTGATTTGTTTTCTCTTTGAAAGCAAATGTAACAGCTTAGAAACACAAATGGAGAGGACACGTGCTCAGATACTGCAGAGGTACGGGGGAAACGTTTTAAGAGTAGGGTTTCTTTGAAATTCAAAGGCACTTACGTTTCCGGCTGTAAATGTGAACATTGGAAGAAATATGATGGCTAGTTTTGCTTCTGGCATCTTTGTACATACAGCTGCAAGGACAGTCATTATAGCTCCTGACTGCAAATAGATTAAAAAACACGAAAGTAAGCTGAGATGTTACATAAGGGGGAATTTATTTTTTTGCATGTGAACCCGTTCGCCTTTTGGCTTTTATTTTCAAATACAGCCCTGTGGTAAACCTCAAATTAGAAAGCATCACAGCAAAGTCCAGAATAAAATAAAACAAGACACCATTATTTAATGTCAATATCTGAAATGATAAGTACTGGGGAAAAAAAATTCCCCTCGGATGCTCTTATATAATTAAGAAGTAAACCCCCTGATTTTTTTTAAGATAACAATCTATGTTAATATGCTTTTTTCCCAGTAAACTGTAGAAATCTAACATATATTATTCAAACACAGACATCTCAGATGAAGGGAATCATTCTGAAGCTTGAACCAAAACAAGGAAAATAACAGATGGACAGGGACAAGAAATCTTTTGTCAACGAAACAAGCAATTCCCTAGTCTGTACTAAACCGACCACGGGCCTTTGTATCTGTGAAATATCTCAATGGAAAGGCTGTGAATACAGTAACCTAATGCAATGTGTGGCACTTTCAGTAAGTTTGGACTAATGGAAAGTAACTTGCTCCAGATACAGTTTATTCAAAGGCAAAGCGGCAGTACGTAGACCACCAAAAGATCTAACTTCAGGACAGCTCAACAGATTTTTTTTCATTCCAATTGAAAAATAAGGATCTGACTTTTGGCTTTTATCAAAATTATTCAGTGAAGTAAGTTAAGAAGCCTTTAAAACTTGGCAAATGGTTAGGTTCACCTCAAACTCCTAGCAAGTTAAGTTATTTAAATGTTCTACTACTGAAAATACTTGTAAAGAACAGACAAGCACAGCCCCTCCTCATTCGCACTGTGAGACTTTTGGCAGGAGCTGCCCTTTGTGCACAGCATGTCCCACAGCTTCCGCTAGTATCACACACTGATTTTGATTGTCTGATTACAGTATCTCTTTCTAAAGTATTCTATTTTCCACTAAAGAAAATGGATACTCAATTATGAAACGACACTTATGAACTAAGTTACAGAACTGAACTATCTGCTCTGTGACAAGAGGTCCTGCTGTTAAGTAATCATTTACAAGTCATTAGCATTAAGCGGCATTAGTTCTGGGCTGCTACTGCTACGAGAGAGAGTTAACATATTTGAAGGCTAAGCAAGTTCTTGCACAGGAGTCACTGCCTGGTTACTTGGTTTTGGTAAACCTTCCTAGCTTCCATTATCCAAAATATATTCTTGCCTTCTAAGCAGGTTAAGGAATACAGCAGGCTTTGAGAATGGCTTCAGAGATCATTGTAAGGTCTCCCATATCCCAAGATACTTACAGCTCCAAGGGATGGTTCGAACTTTCCAGTGGCCATTTTAGCAACGTAACTGACAAAAGTGGAGATAACCCCTAGAAAGGAAAAATGGTAATTGGAAACAATGCCAGCAACGCAGACAAGCATGAGAAAGTAGAACAATGTCACATGAACATCTTCATAAAGAAGTAACTGTAGGTGGTGTGGTTTGGGGTTTGGTTTTGGGGTGGTTTTTTGGGGAGTGTGTGTGTGCCATGTGTGTTTGTTTCCACTTGAGTTAACTGTCACCTTTTCCCACGAAACTGCCATGAATCTGTATTAAGAGCTATTTTATTTTGGTAGCTAAGCATGACTTAAGACCAGATACTTGTATTGTCATTTTGAAGCCAAAGATCCTAAACCCATCAAAATTCTGTGTGACAGCAAATAAGTACTGCAGTTAGTATAGAGCAATGTGTGGGACCGAACAATGGCCGTTTGTTGTCATACATCTACTAACCATGCACATGCTTTACTACGAATCTGTATTTTTCTAAGTACTGTAAAAATATATAAATTAAACATTACCAGCAGAAAGATACACTGCAATGAACTGCTCACATCCCAGAAGAGAGACAATGCTGCTGGAAAAACTCCATAAAACATACATATTCGCTGCCATGTGGAATAGAGAGAAGTGACTAAACGTAGAGAGCAGCATGGGAGAACACAGGGCTCCTACAAGAGAGAGAAACAACAGGAAAACAAAAAAAGTCAGTGTTTTAATTTGCTTCAACTTACACGTCATGCAGACTAGAAACTTACCAGGACACACTATGGGGTAATTATGCTTAGAATTCTCAAATACAAGCTACGTAATAAACCCAAAAATGTAATAAATTTCAAATTCCATGCAATAACTTTTGAAAGGTAGGACATATACCCAGAGATATACTAACTGTACAGCTAATTTAGGAAGTCTTAATTACCTACTGGGGAATGTTTCATAAAAACTTTTATCTTAAAACATGTCTCCTATACTTTGGAAAGGAAAAAAGATTTTACTTATATATATATATGGTGAAAGATTTTTAATATATTATATGAGCATCTATACAAAATTATTTTGCTACAGAGATGGACTCGTAAACTATTTTTTCTCTAAAAGCTACTAGCTCTCCTCACTGAAACAGCAGCCTTGAAAATGCAAAAAAGCCAATTAGCAGGTTTAAAGCTCAACATTATTTAAAATGGGAGCATTTGAGGTGACTGATGCTCAGATCTGGATAACGGCTATCTTTAGCTCTGGAGTGCGCGTGGGGAATTGGTTGAGTTTCCACTTTTTTCAGCAGAAATTAAGAGGATAGCAGAAAGTACTCTACTGATGCATGTTTGTCTCATCCTTTCAGTTCTTTGTTGTAGAAACGAAAACTGATTTTTCTGCCATTAAATACGCATAAGTTGCTTTTCTAAGTTAACCTCTTCAAAACATTTCACACACAGTGAAAGCAAAGTTTCTTGGTTTTGGTTTGTTATTTTTCAATGCGACCCAAAGCCCAGCTTTGAAACAAGGATTCCGTATGTAACACAGAGTAATGCTTGTCCATTGACAAAAGAGCACGTGCGTGTGACTGATGACTGCTCTATCTGAAGCCCACAGAACGTTAAAGGAAGAAAAAAAATAAATAATCACATCTGAGACTAGTTTTTGAATGGCATTACGTAGTATGGTTTATTTTCTTCCTTCCCAAACTGGCATGATTAGCTTTCCAGGAAAGCAGTGATATCACTGGGAGAAGCGCCTCTTCACCTTCACAAAGGCAGGAGCTGCATCCCCCCGAATGCAGTATAAGGCCAGTTTTGACATTACAGTATTTAGAAAAGCTATTTGTTTTGGTTTGGTTTTTTCTTAATTCATTACTTCTAACTTTTGCTCCCCTAGAAGTGTTTTCTGTCTAGAAAAAATGATGTATTTGGGCATGACTGAGATTGCTTTGGTGATGGAGCTGCAAGTAAGCTATGTGCCCTCCAAAGCTTTTGCAGTACTGTCAGAGGTTCTAAGACATCCCAATTTAAAGAAATACCCCAAATTACTGTTCACTTACTGGAGGATGGATCTGAGGTGAAATATGTAAACATAACCCGTCGCATACCAGGCAGCCTCCATAAACAGAATACAAAGACATTTGCAGCTATAATACCTATTAAGAGGAAAAAAACCACTATAAAAGCAAATTATGATTGTAACATGCCATAATGCCTACTGTAAACAAGCATTCAAAAGTAAGCTTAGAAGATTCATACTTTTTCTTCACTATTTCATTAAAAGCAGTATCCACTTTCTTACTTTACAAAATGTTTCGAAAACACAAATGGAAATACTGAAAGCTGTATTTATATGGTGGAAGCCTTCCAGAAATATAACATTTAATTTCGATTGTTTTAATGGAAGATGTAATGAATGAATGCAACAACCCAGAAAATGTACTTAAGACGTTCAAGCTATAGTTTCAAACTTCTATGCTGCTGTAGAGCCAGCTTAAGAGGTCTCATTTCTTGCCTCTCAAGCTGCTTATTCCCAAACTCCATGGATCTGCTGCACAGTTGCAGGTAACTGCAGGCAGAGTCTAGGGGAAGCACACAGGCAGAACACATCCCCTCCACCTTCTGGGGAGGTTCGGAATTGAGGTAATTGCAAAGACAGCATTTAGAGACTGAGCATAAAAAGTTGAGTTGGCATTGCTAAAGCACAGTTGCCTTTGGGAGACAGCAAACGCACAGCTTTTTACTTCACAGATGTTTACTGCAGTCTTATTTCAGTTTAAATAAGAATGTAAATAATTAGAAACATAATGGTGCAAAGTTATTGTTTCTTGTTTAAAGTGCCTTCTCTATTGCTATCCAAGCATGGAGGTATTTAAAATGTTTTATAATAGCTAGAAACATTAAAGGGGAAAATAATTGTGCTTCCTTTACAGAATGGTAAATGTCACGTAATTATTGTCTGTTTGAAGTTTGCAACAAAATTTAAGAACTGTGAAAAACCACGATACAAAAACCCTAGAACCAAAAGTTTAATAGATCTCTTCTTTTGGCTCTCCAGCCCATTCCACCACACTCTTTTATTTGAGGAGATACTTTCCCTGCAGGCTGCACCAAGATGTTACAGAACGCTCAGCAATTTCAGTACAGTGAGCCCAACCCTGTTATGGCAAGCAGGGGCAAGTATCCGAATGGCTCAGGGTCTACCAGATAGAATTTAGATCCCTTCTTAGATCAACTCCATGTTGAGGGATGCTCTGGGGAATACAGAATAAGAATCTTCACCACCACCACCCCTCCCCAGTACAATTTTTATATCTGTATTGTGACTTGGCTTGCATGTCGAAGAGCAATTCAAGGCACTGTACAAAACATCCTGACAGGACTTATTAGCATGTAAAATATATAAAAGCAAATATGGCTTAGCTACTTCATTTAGATTTTTATCAAGTTCTCATCAATTTCTCTCTGCACATTACGTTTATCTTGGGGGTTTCGAATGATGATGGGTTACCCAATCAAAGCTACATTGTAACCAAAGGAAAGCTCACAAGACAGTTGCTTCTTGTTTGCAACACTATGTATGTAAAATAGCAAAAAATTATCAGGCAGTTCGACTTCCATGTATCAGTGGAATATATACTCCTATTCCTTCTAAAAGCATTTGCTGTTTTTCACAGTTCCCAAGAAAAAAGTTACTAGGGGAAGATTCTAGCTAATCCTTCACACTCTCAAACAGATGCACAGGTATTTTTTCAATGCATACAAAAGACAGTTTATGAGAAGGAAGTGTAGCAGAAATAGTGTATATGCAGGTGTTAAGTTTACACAGGCTTTGTGCCTAACAACCTAAACGTGGTACGAAAGCCATCTGTTTTAACATACTGTACCTGTTTGCCATTATTTTTCTTCCTGTGAATGTCTAATACTTGTTAGCTAACACAAACCTGTCACAGTCCGCTGACCCTCTGTCAGGTTATTCCACCAGCTGTTAACCTGAAACGGAATTGTTGGACATCAGCGTCACTCTAAGGCATTTGCAATTTCAAAACCAGTCTCACAAGGTTCTACCTTTTTAAAAATGGAAAGCATTTGTTTGAAATCTATTAAGTAAATCAGTTTCAAACTTTTTTATTTCTAATTGGTTTAGCTTTTCAAGTTGGCATTTCCTTACTCAAGAACAGTTATTTACCCTCCTTTCCATCAAATATCCCAACGTAGACGAAGAGTTTCTACAAAAAGAATGGGGTTATATCCTTTTAAGCAATTGCACGGGTTTAACTCTGCTTGTACTAAATAAGGATCTAGCCCATAATGCTTACTTTAGCAGATTAGCCAAAGTTAGCAAAAACCCTGCCTCGACTAAGCCTCACCCTAGCGCTGTCTAACGTCACACCACCCACCTTTCAGAGATTCCACTTTTGTGCCAGGGTCACTTTTGCGGAGGTGGCTCACAAGATGTGGAATCCATTCCCCCTTGCGTCCAGCTCACCCAGCCCTCCTCCAAGTTTAAAACCCCTGAAAAAGTTTATTTTGAGCGCAGTCAGCCCACAGACAAATTCCACCCCCTCCCTTTCCCTTCCTCAGCTTTCAGAATCATTTTGGACAAATACTGATAGCTCAATGACCTTCCAACCATATTCATGGAGACAAGGTCACAGAAATTATCTGTAGGTTGGAGGCAAGGGGAAATAATGCTGTATGAAACAAATCATTCACTATTTGATATCAAAGTCACAAGTTTATTGCATTTTTTTTGGTTTAATTATCTGGCACAGGATACAGGTACCACTATTTCCTACAAAGTTCTCCAGTATAAGGACACTAAGCAAACATGATTTTTCTAAAATACAAGTAGGTGCCCTCAGAAGTTAGTGGGGGATCCTGAACTATAAAAATAGAACTTACCAGTTGAAGACAAGGATTGGGAGTGTAAGCCTATTAATAACAGGGCAGTTTTGTTTTATTTTTTGGATAGCTAATCAGCAGATCTTCCCTGTCAGGTGTTGAAGGAAAATAAAACTATAAACCCAAAATTACTTAATATTTTAAGTTAATCATCTCACCTGCAGTTCATATACACCAACCAAGAAAGCATTGGCCTGGCTAGGATAGAAATAATTTTCTTTATGGCAGCTGATACGTTGTGCTGTGTTTTAGCTATTATATTTTTTAACAAATACAGTACTGATAACATGCTAATATTCTAGCTTTTGCTGCACGGTGTTTGCACGGCATCAAGACCTTTTCCATTTCTCACTCTGCCTCTGCAGTAAACAGATTGGGGAGCGCAAAATAGGCTGGGAGGGGACACACGAAGAGATATTCCCCACCATAATAAAAGGGAAAAGAGGGGATTTTAGGAGGTTTAGCTATCTTTTGCTCATGAACTGGCTGGGCATTGGTCTGCCCGCAGGAGACCATGAGTGACTGCCTTTGCATCACTTGTTTTCTTCTCTTCTCTCACTTAGCCTTCACTTATTGAACAATTTTTTTGGCTGTTATATTATCTTTACTCCCAAGTTTTCTTGCTTTTATTCTTCTTTTCCTCTTCCCCCACCCCCCCCGGGGGTTTGTGGGGCAAGCAGGCAAGCAGCTATGTGGAGGTTAGCTGCCCACCAGGGTTAACCCGCAACACGTGCCCGTTTCAAAAGAAGTACCACAATGAGTACAATTCCCGTGACAAAACCAGCTTCTCTGTGTCCTCCCCAGGGCCCTGTGCTTCTCCAGCTCCACACTCAGCCCTACTGCCCTTGGACAAGCAGGCCTGAAAGAGTAATCAAGCCTGGTCCATCACAAGCCACAGTAGTAACCTTGAAACGTAAAACATACACACATGCATGTTCAGTTTAATTTTAAATACATTTAAATTCAAAACTAAATGACTGATATGTTTTGGGTGCCAACTAAATTTATAGCTAGTACTTACGGTGTTCTTACTGCCCAAATTCCAAAACACGTGTCAGCTCTCATAAAGAAAAAAGCCCCCTGAACCCTCATATTTGTGAAGTACAGGTTGAAAATTCAAATGCACTTCAGAAGCCTGAGCAATAGCAGATGTTATGCATAAGGTTCAGAATTTAAACTAGCTCTGTCCTCTTTGGGAGTCC
>KZ507091.1:10201-52834 GCA_002844005.1 Limosa lapponica baueri | reverse complement strand
GCTTTTAATGGGATGCAGGTACTCCAGCATACTGGTATGGCGTGTTCATTTTACTATGCCAGCGTTTTTCTAATCACAGTGACTTAGCAGAAGGAGGGAATTCTGTAAAAGTCACCTGAGAAGATCAATTCTTACCACACATCGTGTAGTTTCTTTGAAAGATTGCAAGTACAGAGCTGCACAGGATCACACTGACTGTGCTGCCAAATCTGTTCTTATTTAAATCAATGCCAATGATCCTCTGGGCTGCCAAGGGAGCAAAAATGTCGCAGTGGCACTGTCATATCCCTTTGCAGCCCAGCCTCCCAACCTACAGCATCAGCTCAAAGTGACTAGTGAATTTTGAAAAAAACCCAGATATTTGTTATGGGCAAGTTGTGACTCTCTCAATGGCTAATCCTTCTGGTAGTCTTTGTGTAAATGCTGTGAATCTGTTACCATGTTGCGTCATAACAGGATTATTTTATGAAGAAACTGACTCCATTTCCTGTAGATAAGAGCAGGTTATCACTGTAAGAGATGGTTAACCCCGTTCGGATACACAAGCAGTTTAAGGTATTAACATTAGTGGATGATATGAATTGAATCTATTATTTTGTCTAGTCAAGAGCAGAAGCAAGTAAACCAAGTTTAACATTCTTCTACTATGCCTAGAATAGATTTTTTTTTTAATACTGAGATATTCTGATAAACAGATGCAATCAGCTGATATGTATTATTTTTCATATAGCTGTTTTCCTTCATCATTTTATTCCATGGCTCATTCGTTCCCTTACATTTAATTTCTGTGAAACATATACATCATTACAATGGTATTCCAGTGTAAGTGGGACTATTTTTAAGACTAAAAGTGTTTAACCATAGATCAATAGACTGTAGAATATTAATGGAAACCACTCATTCACAGACTTAAACTTCCTGAAGATGCTGGCAGTACAGTTGCTATGGATTACTTATGACTGTACTCCAAAAAATGTGCTAAATTTTCTAGCAATAGAATAAAATTTCAGTTCCCAAGCTTTCTTATGCTTGAGTCATCAAGGCAACAGCATAGTAAAGCTTTTTGATTTGAGATGAATAATAAAATTACAAACTATTTTAATCTTGTGTAAATCCTAGTTGACTTCAGAGGAGAGACAGAAATTAAGTATTTGCCGGTATTACCAGTCTTGCAAGATATTTTGTAGAATACTGACTGGAGTTTCTAGTGTGAGACTAGGAATAGGCTCATTTTGTCACTTCTCATTAGAAAAAGAATTAATATTGTCATTAAAAAAAAAAGTTAATATCTTTATCATGAACTGCTCCCACTTATTGTCATGCACTGTAAGCCTTATCTCTGGGGTTGAGCAAAGAGCAAAGGTAGTCTCATTTTGGAGTGAAACCCAGAGATAAAACAGCAAGGAGGCTTCTGAAAGGCTTCAGTTGATTGTAATCTAATTATAGGAATATTTAACTGTTACTTACTCACAAGCATGACTGCTACATTGGAAATTGTTGGTTTTCTTTTGTGCTTTGGTGGGTGGGCGATTATTGGAGCTACTTTGGCGCATAATTACTGGAAAGTCTCCTCTATACATGGGAGTGTGATCACAACATCTACGTTGTTTGAAAACCTGTGGAAGAGCTGTGCAGAAGACAGCACTGGAGTATCCAACTGCAGACAATTTGACACTATGCTTGCATTGCCTGGTATGTGACTTTTCACAATCTTGTTTATATCACTTAAAAATGTGTTGGAAAAAAGTAGAAAGGTACTTTTGTTTTGGTAATCTGGTAGTACTGGAAAATAACTGGCTAAGAAGGTCTTTGTGGGGCGAAGTAATAAAAATCTCTTAAATGGCAGAATGTGTCAAGCGCATTAGGAAAGGCTATAAAATAAGGCAAATGAAGTTGCTTGATCAAGCATAGGCATGCTAAATGTGGTGTAATCTGTTTTTTAGCATCTGGTGGGAGGAATTAGTAGGAGACATTTTAACACATCTTATGATGATCTTTATTTGGAATTATTGTATAGGCCTTCTTTTGCAATACTTAGTAGCTAATGTATTGTAGCTGGATTTTTTTATATATAATAGGTAAGAAATACTATTTATAGCTAAGGAGCTAAGGAGCAGTAGTGGTTTTTGCGTGTTGAGACTGAAAATAGTAGATAATGCAAGAAATACAATGAGTATGTATGTTATTCATCTTATAACGTATTATGAGTTATACAATGAGTATATGTCATAAATTAATATACTTGTCAGGACTTGTTAACTACTGTTTTGTTGGATGTAGTTCTAAATATCAGGAAATTTAGGTCTGCTGGCTCCTGTACTCTGTATCAGTCTGTGGTAGAATTGTGGATTATCCTCAAATGCCCAATGAAGGCAGTGTTCTGTGGATAGTGAGCATATTTATAGACAGTAAAGCCACTTTTTGTTAATCTTGAATAATTCAGTATGTAGATACTTATCCCAGAATAAATTGAATCCTACTTAGTTGAATCTACCTTGGAGGTGGCTAAACTTAAATAGGTAGGAGGATACTCCTAATCTGAAGAATGTGTAATGTCGGATTACTGGGAATGAGGCATTAAATCACTTTCTCTCTCAGCCTGAAATAAACTGGTGTTGTTGACCATCTCTGACGCTAGCGTAGCAATGCTCTGTAACGGTCCAGTATTTAGGGAATAATCTGTTCTTTTGATCTTTCAGTGTTATCTAACAATTGGTTTTAAAATGCATGTGTGTATTAAGAAGAATATAACCCTATTTAAACTTCTTAAACTCAGCAATAGCAGGATCATGTCCATCGGACATTATCCTTTGCAGTGTGCTTATGTTGAGTGTGCATTTGGTTTGTGTATAAACCACTTCAAGGGTTGGTTCATAACTTAGAATCATATAATAGTTTGGGTTGGAAGGTACCTTAAAAAACCATCTAGTCCAACTCCCCCTGCCATGAGCAGGGACATCTTCAACTAGATCAGGTTGCTTAGAGCCCTGTCCAACCTGACCTTGAGTGTTTCCAGGGATGGGACATCTACCACTTCTCCGGGTGGCCTGGGCCAGTGTTTCACCACCCTCATCATAAAAAATTTCTTCCTTATATCTAGTCTAAAACTACCTTCTTTCAGTTTAAAGTCATTAGCTCTTGTCCTATTGCAACAGGCTCTGCTAAAATATTTGTCCCCATCTTTCCTGTAGGCCCCCTTTATGTGCTGAAAAGCCGCAATAAGGTCTCCCTGGAGCCTTCTCTTCTCCAGGCTGAACAACCTGAACTCTCAGCCTGTCCTTGTAGGAGAGGTGCTCCAGCCCTCTGATCATCTTCGTGGCCCTTCACCAGACCCCTTGCCATGTCTTTCCTAAGCTGAGGGCTCCAGAGCTGGATACAGTACTCCATGTGGAGTCTCACCAGAGTGGCGTAGAGGGGCAGAATCACCTCCCTTGGCCTGCTGACCATGGTTCTTTTGATGCAGACCAGGATACAGTTGCCCTTTTGGGCTGCGAGTGCACATTGTAGGCTCATGTCCAGCTTTTCATCCACGAGTACCCCCAAGTCCTTCTTAGCAGGGCTGCTCCCAGTCCCTTCATCCCCCAGGCTGTATTGATACTGTGGGTTGCTCTGACCCAGGAGTAGGACCCTGCACTTGGCCTTGTTGAATCTCATGAGGTTCACATGGGCCCAATTTTTGAGCTTGTCCAGGTCCCTCTGGATGGCTTCTCGCCCCTCAGGCATGTCAACCACACCACTCAGTTTGGTGTCATCAGCAAACTTGCTGAGGGTGTGCTCGTTCTCACTGTCTGGGTCATTGATGAAGATACTGAACAGTACTGGTCCCAGTACGTACCCCTGAGGTACCCCTGACACCACTTGTCACTGATCTCCATCTGGACATTGAGCTGTTGACCACTATCCTCTGGATGCGACCATTCAACCAGTTCCTCATCCACTGAACAGTCCACCCTTCAAATCTGTGTCTCGCCAATTTAGAGAGAAGAATGTTATGGGGGACCATGTCAAAGGCCTTACAGAAGTCCAGATAGATGACATCTGTTACTCTTCCCTTGTCCACTGATGTAGACACTCTATCACAGGGGGCCATGAGGTTGGCCAGGCAGGAGTTGCCCTTGGTGAAGCCATGCTGGCTGTCTCAAATCACCTCCCTGCCAACTTACTGCCAACTGACCACCTTACTGACCCTAGGCAGCATCTTGGCATTGATGTATTTAAATGGGGTGTTGCCTCTGAGAGTCTCATAGAGCTTCCATGTGTGCACATGTGGACAATGGGGCCACATCAGGTCAGCATCTTGGAGCTGCTGAGAAAAAAGTGGGTTTTAAAGAAGTTGGAGGGGCGGGAGGTGGATGAGCAGAAAAGAGCATCATGAGTAGATGTGCTAAAGCAAAAGAGAAAGGAAGGCAAGCAACAGCAAGGCTCCTGGAGAATTGCAGGTAACAATATGGAGTCAGCAGGAAGGAAAAAAATGGGGCCAGACAGAAAGTAAATGAATAGGCCAGGCTTGGAAAGTGAATTTGTGAAGATTAAGTTTGATCTGTTGAAGAGGAGATCAGTTATGCTGTTGAGAAGATGGCAGTATATTTGAGGAGTATAGGCAGGGGGAAGGGAAAAGCAGCTTACAGAACTGTAGAGAAAAAATGCTTTTAGAACTGAGAACTGAAAAAGAAACAAGTTAGAAGACACTGAATTGTAGAAAAAGTCAAGAGGGCAGTTGGGCAAACCAGGGAAGTGGAAGAAAGTGGGGCTGGTAGCAATGAGGGCTGAACAAACAGTGGGACCTCCAGGAAATGCCTGTAGCACTTGCAGATGTGAGCTGAGGCAGACTAAAAATTATCATCGTTAGTTTAGGTGTGTTTCAAATTGCTGTTTAGAAACAGCTGAAACTGCTGCAGCAGCAGCAGATGCCAGGGATTGATGGGAGGGGAAAAAAAAACAAAAAACAAAAGTGTCTTTGTTACCTCTCATCAGAGGGACCATAAAGATTTTCCATTAAGGTTTCCTTATTGGCACCTGAGCTATATGGTATATCTCTGGTTTTTGTTCTGTGCACAGGAAAGATCAGACTCGTTTCTTTTAACCAGATTTAAAGCTTTTGAATTCAGCAAGCCATTAGCCCAAATCACAAATGTTTGAAGTGAGGACCCTTTTAAAAGCAGTATTGCATAAGATTGAGACCATGACTGGCTACTGTCTAGTCACAACTAGATCAAACATTTGATATAAAGCAATTTCTTAGCTGCCAAATACTTTTTAAAGTCTTTTTTTTTTCTTTTATTCTTGTTAAGATTCCATAGATGTTTTTCCAATGACAGGATTTGGGGGTAGTTTCTTACAATTAGTATTGATTGATAAAATTAACTGACTTTGTATCTTGTTCAATAAGCTCATTTTCTAAGACAAAGACAATAAAAAATTGAACTTTCTGGGCTATGAAATAATCTCATCAGTAAGGCTGTTGAAGTTATCATATTGTGGTGCAAAAAGGACACGGTATGAAATCTCATCTGTTAAAATAATACAACCATTGGCTTGCAAGCAGTTAGCCTGAGGATATGCTTGCGCGTTGTAGAAAGATATGGGGAGTCCCATCTAATACTACAGGAATCCTAAAGACCTGAAATGTAAGTGGTTGGATCCCTGCTGTGGGTTATTCCTGCTGTCATGGGGTAAGGTCCCAAACTAGAAAGCAGTGTTGGAGTTGAATTGTCCAAATAGTATCTTCTGCAGGCAAAAGCCTTGAACTCTTGGTGGTATTTTGAGGGGTCTTTTCACTTTTATTTGTCTGTATTTTTTTCCCTGAAAATTTTAAAATTAATGCTTAATGAAACATTACTTCCTCAAATGATGTTATCCTTTAATTCTGTGTATTTATCTCATGGCTGCTCATGGCTGCCTTAGATAACTCTCAAGCTTGCAGGACCAGTACTCATAGGCCACATAAAGTTATACAGCCCGCTGTCTGAGGGTGAATCTGTTACTTCGCCTCCTGTTTCTGTGCCTGATTTTTACTGTTGGGAGAGTTACGGTCTCATTCCACCACAGAGCTAGGAGCAGGTTACCGTGGAGGACATGGAGGTGATCAGGGAGCAAGAGCTTGAATGCTTGCATCAACGATGTGACTGTCCAGATGCAGCCCAGTTCAGACCCTTTTGATGTGTGGTTGGACCCATAGAATCATTTAGATTGGAAAAAAACTTTAAGATCATGGAGTCCAACAAAGTTAGCTGCCATATCTGCCAGATTGGTGACACTTGGCATGTTTGTCGCATAACAAAGGTGCTATTCGACCAGGAACCCGCTAAATCCAGGGTCCTGCTTTAAAGGAGCCTTAAGTCCCTGTCTGACCTTCCTTCTTAGGCTGGTTAATAATCTGGTCCTGGTTTTTGTGCAATCGATACTTAAATGTGAAGATTGGGAGCTTAAGCGATGTGGGATCACCAGTATAGTAAATTCCCTAATGTGCCCACACCAGCTGTATCCTCTTGGCAGGGAGGAGAGGAGTGCTGCAGCTCTCGGATCTGCTCATCTCCCGTTTGTTAGCCCCACTCAGAGTTTAGAGTGCACTGCTAACTTGAGCACTTTGTTTCCCATCTCTCACTGGAAGTAGAAAACTGGCCTGTTTTTCCAACTCCTCTGTGGTGCCAGAGCCGTGCAGTCCTTGGCTAGGGCCTGGAGTTCAGAGGTGTCCTGTGTACGCAGCTCTACAGGTGCGAGAAAGTCACCAGGACTTGTGAGTAGGAGTCTTATTTTTGCTCCTGTAAATGACTGTATATACAGCTATGGATTTTCACAGGACTTAAAAATGTAAGCTATGAAGGGCTTGCTGTGATTTTTCAGGATTTACTAAAGGCCCAAGAGGATTTACTGAGTTTATAAAATGTAAGTGTAGTTCAGCTCTGAACTCTGATTGACTTGAAGGCTAAGCACTCTAGGGTTTGGATGCTTCTCTGAACCAAATAACAAAGTCGGACAAGATTCGCTGTTAATTTTGTCACTCCCTCTAATTACTTTTATTTTTTCAGCACAAGATTAATTTAATTTCTGTATAGATCCTGATTTGTTTTCTCTTTTTCTTTCTTAGCTCATATTCAGGCATGCCGTGCTTTGATGATTACTTCCATCCTATTGGGATTCATAGCTGCAGTGCTCGCGCTTCTTGGTTTGAAGTGCACAAAGGTTGGGTTGAGTGATGAAGAAGCAAAAATGAAGTTTGCTGTCACGGGAGGATTTCTTTTTATTTTAGGAGGTAATGTTGAGGCTGAAATGAGAATGCTATTGTATTGTTTTCACAGCTAGGCTAAACGGAATGAACACTTGTTCTTGGTTTAAAGCTGCTACAGCATTAAAGGAATCATTCACCTGTGTGTATTTTAAACTTTTTGTAATAGGTCTCTGCTCCATGGTGGCTGTTTCTTGGTACGCTGCAATGGTTACGGCTCAATTTTTTGACCCGTTGTTCGCTGGAACCAAGTAAGTTAATAGATCCGTCATACCAAACTCAATCATGTGTTACAGACGGCTGCACTAGTCTCAGCTGCTCCAGAGTTTCAGAACCTGGATGGATCCCGTTATCCAGTCCTACAAGGAGAAAAATTTGTCTTCAGGCAATTTTTTCATCTCAGAGACGTTGGTGGGGAGGGAGGAGAGTTCTCTACTGGAAGGTTTAGTGAATGGCTGGGGAATATCAACCCCACATCTGAGGAGTTTCTGTACTATGTTTACATTTTCTTGTGAGACTCAGTTAAGTACGTATCTCAATGCTATGAAGACGAAAAGGTAAAAGTCTTAATTTTCTTTGGTGTTTAGACCAAAAGAGTTACAAAACTCTAGCTATGGCTAGAATACAATGCCTCAGATGTTCAAGCAAATGAAAAAACGTACAGAAACCAGCTTGAACTGCATACTAGTGACCTGCAGATAACTGAGAAACGTCACTAAAAGTGTGCTGCTTGTCCTAAAGAAGTAAAAAAAATCTTTCACTGTATGTTAACAGCTCGACACTTGTTTGCCTTATGAATGAAAATGAGGCAAAGTTTGTGGGACTATCAGCTCATACAGTTGCGCACAAACAAGTTTCGAGGTATAAAAGCCCTTATTCTTGTCTGATAGAAAAGCAACAGTCTTCAAAACCAAATGCCTGCTTATGGCACCTTATCTAGGTCATTAGATTTAGCAATGAGGAACAAGGGTGGAGGTGACCGGGCCCCTCCTCCAGAGAGGGGGGGGAAAAGGGAGAGGGCAACATAATATATTGCCTGTGGAAAAATGAGAGAGCTGGTTTGGGGAAAAGAGGACATTTATAACTTGCCAGTACCACTACTGAGTATATAACGTTTAGATTACTAAACTATAAATCTTTAGTTGCTAGGATCATATTTGAAGTGTTTTGTTAGTTTCCTCCTGACAATCGATTCTGGGAAGTCAGAGGTGAAGTGCTTTGCTAAGAATCAAAGTACTTTAAGCAATTGCTTTGGATGTTTGTCAGTTTTCCTTGTATTTTCAAACAAGCACTTCCAAAGAAATTGCATTTGTGAATACTTTTTGTCGTTTTATATCCCCTTGAGTGAATTATATGAAGGGTAATAAATACGTTAGAGGGCCAAAACAACCGTTGATAAGGAATTTCAGTTAGTGGGGTAGTTAGGGAGTATAATTATCTGGTGTAGCTTTGGGGCTTCGACATCAATGCATGTTAATCAGTTACCAGATGGTTTGGATTCAGTAGCTAAAGAATTTTTTTTTTTTTAATATCTGAGCTTCATGGTTAAGACTATCGATTCACTAAGCAGTTCTTAGTGAATTAACTATGGTCATTGGTGAAGCCAGACATGCTCTTGTGGAAGGTTGTGCTCCTTGGACTCTGTGAGATAGGTTTAAATTCAATTGCAGGCAGTATTGATCTTCGCTCTTAAGAGGCTGGCAAATCTGGGTGGGGAGGAGGTGTGTTTGTGGGTTTTTTGGCCTGACTTCATCAAAATAGTAGGTTAACTACTATTAATTCTTAGAGGAATTTCTTAGACAGCTGTGAAGGCAACCTAAGTTCTCCTGCAAATCCCTATACTTTCCTTTGGTGCGATGTCTACGGCATTCCTATCTATAGGTGACTAGGGAGCAGAGACGTTTGCAGGCACTGGGCAACACTCTGATTGTTCCTTAGTATTCCTCCAGCAGCTTGTACTCCAGGGTTTGGGGTTGTTGTTTTTTTTTTTTTTTTTTGAGATAATGATTGTTTCCTTGTTCTGTGTTTGGAAAGTGCCTAAAACAGCGGAGACCTTGGAGCTCCACTGTGCGATGAGAACACGGAGGGCAGTGAACCCGTGTAAATCTCTGAAACCTTCCTGTTAGCATTTAATTCTGGAGTCAGAAATTTGGACACTTTTAAATAATGATTTTGTGTTTACAAGTGGAAAGAAAACACACATATCTGGTTTCAGTATACCTTCTACACAGTCCATAACACCTATTTTGCCCTTACATTTGGTATCTCAGACCACAGAGATACAGCCATATTGTGGATATAGTCTTTGTCTGAACATAGAAACTTGTTTTCCTATTTTTGCAAAACTACTGCCATGATTTGCCAGGCTTAATTGTGTCTAGTCTTTGGGTCAAATTCATTATCAGTGAATTCCTTGGACTAGACTAGGGGATTTCCTGAAAGGGGTAGTTTTGTACAGTAAAATGTGGAAGTATTATTTTCCAACCTGGAACTCTTCATAAATGTATTTCAGCCATAGAACCACAGAGAGTGCTGATTATTCCTTAGGATACGTAAGGTGGAAAAGTAGCCCTATACATATAGCTACTGGTAGGTGATATAGGGTCACGTCCGTAGAAAGCTGATTTCTATGGTTAGCCTTTTCTCATGACACAGACAGCAAGGTCCAATCATTCAGTTTCACAAAATGACTTCAGTATCACGGCTAACACGAGGGCAAAATAAGTGTTGTGGACTGCACAGAAGCAGTTATGATTTATTATCATTTATTATCAACAATTTGTTAAATGTATGCAAGTATTTATTGCTGCTTATCTTTTTATTGCTTGGTGCTTTCTGTACTGTCACTAATTTGGCAGAACACTTAAATGTACATAGAAGAGCTTTACTGAAGAGATACAAAGCCAGATCTGTTCTCCTCTGTGATCAGTTAGCTGATTTCTACAAAGACTAGAATTTGTTTATTTGCATGACTTGTGCACCTTGTGGCTCGGTCTAAAATAATGGCTTTGTGATCCTGTTACATGCTGTTTCCATAAAATCTTTCACATTTCAGGTACGAACTAGGAGATGCTCTGTACTTAGGCTGGGCTGGATCTGTTCTTTATATGCTTGGTGGCATCTTACTGACCTGTTCATGCAAAGGGAAGAAAAAGCAGGATTACAGGTAATCTTGAATTTGCCAGTTGAAATAGTAGCTGTCAATTATATACCATTTTCTTTCTGTGTGCTATTCTCTCTCTCACCCCCTGGTATAAATCTGTAGCCATACAAACTACAAACAGGAAATTGTACCTACTAATTCAGTGCTAGGGCATGTCACAGACTTGTGATGGCAGGGGATGCTGTACCAAATACTTGTACCTCCCAGACAGTGTATTTGTTGATACTTCACCATCAGCGGTTACTTATAACTAGTATTTGGTAATTCCGGGTGCTGCTGATGGTTCTAAGATCTACATGATGAAAATGTGCCGTGGAAGAGCAAACTATCTGTTGCCAAAAGAAAAGTATATCAAAGAATACAGTGTATTATAATCAAATTTCTCTGCAATACTCACTACTATTAAAATGTTCAAATGCCATTTAATTTGCAGACAGTGTAATAGCATTTCCTTCCCAAAGCGTATCCAATTGATCATTAGACACGTGATTTTTTTCCTTGTTCCTTATGGAAATGTGTTGTTGCGCATCAAATTAGAGAAGGTGAGATTTCTGGCCTCAATGTTTAACCTCTACTGGATATTTTTTTTTTTTTCAATCTTAAATTATTCACACCTTCTGAAGGAGAGGGATAAAATTGTCAGAAACAGCAGAGGTCCATGTCTACCCATAAGAACCCAAATGGTGTGGGGGCTGTACTGACTAAGCTTGAGAGGATGATAAGATGAAAGGGAGAAGCATGTTCACTGCTGCTGGTTTTAATCTTAGGAAAGTTATGTCAAAACATGTAGTAAGTGAGTGTTCCTCTGATACTCCATCGCCTCATCTGAAACCATTTAAGTTTTATGGTTCTATTTATTTCATCAGCCACATTGGACTTTAGATCTCTCACCATACTTTGATACAAAGTACCAAATATCCTGAAATGCCTTGAAAATCAGGTAAAACTGATGTATGAAATAGGAGTTCAACACGACGAATGCCAGCTGAAGGGGCTGGCTGAAGATACTTACATTTTCTTTCTCGTCATCTTGATTCCTGTATTAAAAACTGCAGCTTGTTCAAAGGCACTAAGGTCTAGGTTCTCTTCTGCTTTAGGGACTTGACTAAAATGCCGGGACGAAGGGCACATGTGAGTTAGGAATCCAGTGTGTTTCTGGGTAGGAGAGGGAAGGTTGTGCTGCCTGGCAAAGACCCCATCTCTTCCCCTTAGCTACCAGACTGATGAGAACAATAGGCCTCTGATTTCTGCACCTTTGTGAAGCGTGTGCTATCGGTGGGTTGGATACAGACCTAAATGAGTAACTTCTTAAGTATCTGAAACTGTGGATGTGTGTGTAATACTTCTCGTTTTGTATCTTTTTTTCCCTTAATTTCCAGTCACAACAAATACGCATATTCAGCAGCGCAGGCAGCTCATCAGCACCGCATTTACACCAAAGACTCCGAGACAGTCATAAGCAACAAGGAGTATGTCTAAACTTATCTTTTACGTCGCTTGTAATGTTAGTAGATTGTGAACTACTTCCAGGGATCCAGTTCCAAGTTGCAATTTTTCATCTTAATTTGGAGCAGTACACGGAGGAGGTATGGTTTTCAATGTAAATAGGAATGGTGTTCTGGGAATGTTTTTCAAATGTAAATAGGTTTCTATATAAAAATGCTGTGATGTGAAAGCCAGTGGCATGAAGGTTTTCTGCATGCTGAGAAGCCTGGTAAAATTTAACCACAGAGTGCCTTGTTTCCTGACAATCAAGAGCAACTGTTTCTATTTCAGCTGACTCAGAAATGCGGAACTGATATGCTGTAGCTGACTGCAAGCTAATACGCCTCGCAGTTAGAAACGTGTTGTGTTTTCATTAATGTTTAGCTTCCTACTTTTGTTTAGCAGCTTTAGCTTTTTACGGGAAATAAACTTTATTCCAAAGGCTGACTGAAACAGATTTTTTGATGAGTGGTATCCTGGCCATTAATAAGGATAAAGTCTACATACTGTGAGCTTGAAGTCTCCTGTTACACTGAATATCATGTTATGTATGACAGTCAAGATTTATGAAAGCTACAAAAAATTCCCTAACAACCACTCACCTCCAAATCTGTGCAACAGATTTCTTGTTGGTTGTAACACAGATACCAAAGATAAATGATACAGAATGAACCACCAAATCTGGGAGTGGAGAAAGTACCTGGTGCAAAAATGCCTTGTGATAGCTAAGAAGATGATAGCCCCAGTTTTTTATTTTTATTTCTATGTTTTCAGCTATTAAAATAATCCTATTTTAACTTCGAGAAATCTTCACCTTTGGGAACTTCTACTGCATCTGAACAGTCTAATTCATGTAATTCCCCAGTGGCTTTAGTCTTTGTTATTGTTCCATCATTAGAATTTCTGCCTTAAACTACTCCACTGCTGGGAGCGTATGTTTGTCTTGTGCTAACTTTACTTTGTGTTGATGCTTTGAGCAACGTGGAATGGAATTTCATACTGCACGTCCACAGGTGTCATAACTTGTGCTTTTGAAATTATGAATGTATTAATACAGTTGGACAAAATATCTTGGTGTTTCTCTCATCTTTTAATGTCTTATGATAAACATAATTGTGGTCTGATTTAGAAATTCCATGCAGCTTCCTTGAGATCCCAGTAGATAATTTCACAGGGTGACTTGCAAGCAGTCTGAGCAGAAATGATTTAGCCGTGTTGTTTGCATGCAGATACGGCTGACTTGTGAACTGACATATTAAGGCATGCACTGGCCACTGACAGATCTTGTTGGGCTTAGTAGGTAAAGCAAAAAGGAGTCAGTATTACTTTTAGATTGCCAGTATCATCTCCCACCCCCCTCTATCAGCTATTGTTTTTAAAAGCATTCCTTTGGTATTCTGGAGAATAATTTCAAAAGCTGAAAATACACGACACTTGCATGGTGGGAGCTGAACTCCTTACCATCATCTGTATATTCTTTCCTCTGGATTTTTAGGTAATTTTGTGATGGTGTTTTGGTCTCATTGAACATAAAGAAAATGCAGAACTCAGGTAGAGACTAAGTATTTCCAGTGTTGGTTTCTCACCAAAGTTTGTGTCATCTCATGAACATGAATTATGATCCAGTAGGTGAGATAGAAATTCAAAACTTCCTCGGTCTGGCATCAGGTCTTCTAGCGATGTCACTGAGAAGTTTTAATTAAAACCCGAGAGTAAAACCCCTATGTAGTAACTCATCAGTTAGTTCAATAAGTTGTTATTGTAGTCGGTGTCGGTCAGGGAAAAATAAATGCTGAAGATACCATACCTTTCTCTGGTTTGTTTACAGTCCTTTCTGCTGTTTCTTCTGCTTATCTGCCCCTTTCCCAGGCACTTGCAGTGGTCATGCTCTGAATTAATTTAATCAGCTCCATTTGGGGAGTAAGGCTCAACTCTCTTTAAAGCATCTTCACACATTGCTATTTTTAAGTCCTTTGCTCAGCAGATCGGGCTGCTTTGGTATCTGCAAATCTTCTTCATATCTCTGCAGCTGGGACCAAAATCCTGCATTGGGTTCTGCTACCGGTCTGGCAGCCTTCACAGCCTGGGGAAAAGGAGAGACATTGTAGAAGGAAGGCCCAGTATCATGCAAACTGATTTTATTTTTTTTTTCCCTCTAAACTTTTGAGAAGATTTACTTTGGTTTTGATTTGGCTTTGGAATAATAAACAGATATTTTAGTCTTAGGGCTCACTCTGTGCTTGCTAAGACCTCCTGGTATGTGGTCCCTGTTACAGAATGGATTCATGGGCAGGACATGGAAAGGAGCTGTTGAATTTGCTGGAAATGAGTGTCTCTCACACAGTGTGGTGACACCGCTCGTATTTAAGATAGCGTGAAACTCGGTTGCGTATCTGCACGCCTCTGCCTAGTACTGAGCGAAAGGGTATCTGAACTAGAGACTTTAGTGATACACCTACCAAATGGGGGAAGACTAAAAGACCATAGAAGATGAGTCATGCATATTGGACGGGCTTCCTAATAAAGTTGAGATGCTATTGCTGGTAGCTGGCTGGTCCCGAGCTATTCAGGAGGCCTAACGGTCTTTCTGCGGCTCTTTCTGTGTGGAGCTCTCACATCGGTGACAAGAGCAAATCCTGTAAAACAGCCCCTGTGCACAATCACAGCCACTTCACTCATTTGCTCTATGTCTCTGTCTTTAACTTCCCTTCTCCTGACTAAGCAAACAATAGGGAAAATAGTCACCAAACAAGCAGCTTTGCATATTTGTTGCAGTGCTTAAAGCCTCTGTGCATTTGTAATTTTTTTTGTCCCAGAAACCTCACATTGTCTGAGCTGGGGGGGGGGCAAAAAACTTGCAGTGGAATTTTTATTCAGATATTGGATATCCATATAACTGCTAATAAACAAGTGAGAGCACCCAAATAATTCCATGAGGAATCATCATTACTCATAATAAGCATTGCTTTTCTTACCCGAAAGGTGGCTAAAATATAAATCCGGGTATAAGTACCATACCTGGAAGGCATCCCTGAGTGGGAGCTGTCTGTGTCTCATCAGATAAGCAGTGCAGACGGCAGCTGACCGGCTGCGGCCATTCTTACAGTAAACTAAGCACTTCCCCCCGCTCTTCACGGCCTCTTCGATGGCATCGCTGCACTGTCCGAAATACCGGTACAGGTCCTCGGCCGGGTCGTCGAACACGGGTACGCGGATGCCCCGGACCTGCTGGAGGCTGGGGAATGGCTGCTGCCTGGTGACATTCACGCAGAAGGTGACTCCCTCCTGCCTGAGCAGCTCCTCGTTGCAGGCTGCCTTGGCGTTGCTGATGAGCAGCGAGGAGGTGACCTGGGAGAGCTGGAGCATCGGCAGCCAAGGCCGCGGGGTCACCGGCACCACCGCCCCCTCCGCAGAGCTCCCAGATGGCCTCCTCCGTGCGGCCTTCGGGTACCGGCTTGCCGGGGAATGGGGGAGCTTCCCCAGCAGCCTGTACCGGTTGTGCTGGGATGTGCTATATTTATCCCCTCTGAACAGGCTCAGGCTTCAGGCAGGTCCTAGTGCCTGCTGGAGCCTGAGATTTAAACAGCTAAAAGCAATTTTAGAGCCCACAGGTCTGATTTAGAATTACAGAATCATTTAGGTTGGAAGGGACTTTTAAGATCATCGAGTCCAACCATCACCCTAATACTGCCGAAACCACCACTAAACCATGTCCTTCAGACATCTACCCATGGCTTTTAAATACCTCATAAAACGTTTGGATTTGGTCACCCCTATCCCTATAGCAGCTTCCTACAAGAAGCTAACCCCCTGTTCTCCTCACAGGAAGGCTGCTGGGGTCAGCACTGACGCGCTATCGATCCAATCAGCTCCAGCTCATCTAGCTGTCCCTCACCTACAACAAAAGCGTCTGTGGAGCACCCAGAAAATGATTTACCAGGCTGGCTAGATACGGCAGCGCTAATCTTTCTGGACTTCAGTAGAACTGCTGGTGTGGTGCCAGGGCAGAGAGCGTCTTGCGCGTGAGGGTGCGTACACGCACTGGGGCTGTGAAGGAAGGAGGGGATGGGGCAAGGACCCGGCCAGGGCAGCGCCACATCAGCCAGGCAGGGGCTAGAGGCCGGTACCAGCCGCTTCCTGGCAGCTTCAGGAGCGCTTCTCTTTCTGGCCATGATGCAAAAAAAAAAAAGGAGCCTGTGACCACTGTTTTCTGCCTGCATAAAGAGAAACCTGGACTATGACAGCAGCAGGGCATGGACTAATTAAGATGGGTGTGAAACACCATGCCGGCTGGTCAGGAATCAGCCGTGAGGGACCAGGGTGAGCTTTAATCCACCGTGGAGGGAGGAGGACCTGCCACACACCAGACATCGCCCATGTCAATAACAGCCTGCCAGGGAGAGCCGGCTCTGAGGCCAAGGGAGACGGCTCTCTCACACAAGCACAAGAGCACAGTGTCCCCTCCTGCTGTCCGTCACACTCCTTGCCTGCCTGCAGACTTGCTCCTCTGCCCGTTGCTCTCTTCACCCAGGGCTCAGGGCACTGGGCTGGAGGCATGGCTCAGTCCGGGTCCCTGGAGCTGGAAAGGTGAAAGCTCAGCAGGAGAGCAGCGCCCTGATGCTGTGTACCAGAGCAGTCAGAGGGCCCTTAGGTTCTCCTGCAGCCACGATTTCTAGGATTTTTCAGACCCTCTCTGGCCTGACCCTTGTCCAGCTTGGCATTTCCATGGCGCACCCTCATTTCCAGGCCATGACATCACGGATCAGATGAGGAGCCTTTCTGCAAGCACTGCAGGGGATTTTCCTGATCATATGGACATGTGCTGATTCCCTGTGCTGTGGAAAGGAGCCAGCTGCTGTCTTACCTTCCTCCTCCCGCCTGGGACATGGCAAAGGCTCATCTTTCTTCTAGCTGCCCTCATCCAAGGGCTTTCTGGGGCCCTTGTAGAGGTCCCTGGGTGGTGGTTTATGGACACACCCCAGTTCAAACCTGTGTGGAAGGAGAAGCCACTGGCATGACTCAAGGCACCACAAGTCCTTTCATTCACCAGCTCACAGAGCCATTTTGGCTATGCCGTGAAGGCCAGCAGTTTCCAAAGCCGAGCACACCACACCCCAGGACTACCCTGAGTGTTACCCAGCAGAGCAGCACAGCCTGTGATGGGAAGTCAGTGTCACCTGAGTTCCTCTGAATGGCCCAGAGCTCTGCTAATGGCATGACCACATGCCAGGGACAGAGATGACAGCCACACACCATGCCACGCATAGTGGTGAGGAGCAAGAGCAGCCAAGGAGGGCACTGGGACCAGCTGCTTTGGAGGCAGCAGTCCCCAGCATCTGCCTGTGCAGGCAAGCCCTGGGTCAGCTGAGGGCTACAGACACACACGTGGAAACATGATGACACAGCCAGAGCAGGTCAGGGAAGCTGCGGCTGCTTTGCAAGATATCGTCAAGTCCACCATCCGTGGGACTTGCAGCAGAGGAGCACAGGGCTGGGGAAGGTGATGGCTGGGGAGATGACCTCTGTGCCTACCAAGGCAGCTGGCTTCCCACCACCATGAGATGACACTGCCTCTCACAAGTGCTCTCCCATCACCACTAGCCCATCCATCTAATGAGCAGGTGCTGCTCAGCAAAGACATGGTGCCACATCGTAAACTGCCTGGCTTTTTTGTGAGCGCAGCAGTCAGGACGCTTGAACAGGGACTTGTTCTTGTCAAGGTTAAAGCTCAGGCTCTGGGGCATCCCTGGTGTGGCCAAGGTGCAGAATGTTGCAAGAGCCTGGCAGAGTGAGAACTTCTAGGATTGGAGCGCTCGTCTGGCCCAAGGGGCTGCCCAGGTCATGGCCGGCTGAGAGCATGGTACTGGCAGGAGTGCTGTGGTGGGATTTCAAAGAGTGAGGAACAGCAGAGGAGAAACAAAACACTTACAATCAACAGAGTTCCTTCCAGAGTGTCCTTCCCAGTCATAATTTCCAGAAAGACATGGTAGTATTTCATTTGTGCTCATGTGTCTTCAATGAGGAGCATGCCTACGTCCTTCCGGATGAGCATGATGGTTTTTCCCTTCCTGACGCAGCAGGAGAAGAGTGATGTGTTGTCCCAGCTCTCACCACTCTCTGTGGACACAAAAATGGCTGCAGCTGTATGAGCATACTGCAGGGACTCCAGTACTTTGCTACCTGGAAAACCACACAAGGAGGACTGAGTCCTTTATTGCAGCTGCCCGTCATCAGGCTGTGATTGAGAGCCAGCTGCCCAAGGCTCTCAGGTGATGCATCACTACAGGTGACATGGCTGGAGAGAGCAGTGGAGAAGGTCCCAGGGCCCTATCTCCCACCGAGCAGTTTTTCATGAGTGTTGGCTCATGATGCTCAGTTGCATGGGGAGTCTTGGTGGGGGGAGTGGGATGGAGGGGGTGGTGGGTGTGGGTGTCCTGGCACTGTGATGCAATGATGGTGGTTATGGCCACACTTCTGCAATGGCTGTGGGCAGCCTTACCTTGGGCAGTGGCAGTTGGCATCATGGTCTGTCCTCCCCAGCCCAGCCTTGCCCGTGTGCTGCTGGTGGGGTGCTTACCCATGGCGAGGGGCCGTGGGGAGCTCTGTCCTTCCCCAAGGGGCCTCCTGGGCTAGCATCTGGTGTCCCTGTGCCCTCCCCTCCCCATGGTGAAGCTGAGCAGCCCATGCTGCCGGCAGCGACTGGTGGTGGCTGCGGCTCCACAGGGCAGGTGGGGCTGGGGTGCCATGGGGTGGGGGCTGAGCAATGGGGGCCCTGTGCTGCCTTGGAAGGTCTCCTGGCCCCTGTCTGCTGGGAAGCGGGGGGTGGGCAGGGGAAGCCCCATATGCCTCCCCCCATGCTTTGCCTGGCCTGTGCGCCACCATGCACAGGACCACGCACTGGGAGCTCGCTGCTGCTGGTGCCTGGGTCAGCCCTGGAGCTGCCTGGAGGAGGTGGCGGGAGCTGCAGGCCCCCCCGGCCCCCCAACGGGGACGGCTGCAGCAGCAGCAGCCCAGCCTTCTGGTCAAGCATCACTAGTGCCTTTCCTGCCCCTGGCTCACAGCCCCCTTTCTGCAGCACCCCTGTTTCCTAACGGGTGACTTCAACTCGTGGAAGTTACTGGAAAAAAAAACCCTCTTCTGTAAGTGGCACATAAAGGAAGAAGCAAGTTTGTGTAGGCTGATTGCCTTAGTTTGTACAGTTAAATTGCTGTTGCTTTATGATGAAGTGTTTTCTGCTGTCCCTTTCCTCATCTTAAATGTAGGGCTGATGTACCCAGCAGTGAGATACTCCGTGCAGCCTTCCCTAATAACTAACTCTTCCTGTCTCCTCCAGCGTCTGAGCTACTGGTGTGTGGGCACCTGGGTGCTGCTGGGCTGTGCTTAGTGGTTTTGGTGGGCAAGGGACCCTCGTCCTCTCTTTCACCGCACCCCCGGCACCTCTGGCTCCCTGCTGGCCTAACCCCCCCTGCCTGCCCCAAACCTCCTCCCTTTCCCCGGGTGCCAGGGGTGGTGGCCAGGCACTGGTGTGTGTCCAACCAGGGTGGGGAAGCTGCTGTTCCTGGGGGACACTGAGCCGGGGCTGGGCTGACTGCTCCGTGCCAGCCCCTCCACCCCATGTCCTGCACCAGCAGGGCACAGGGATCCCCACCACCTTCTCAGAGGAGTTTCTGCTGCGTGATATCACCTCTCGCCATTAGAAAAAATGTATTTCACTGCTCTGTTTTCCTTCTCAAGTGCCTGCTGTTTGCTTCTGTGTATCATGCTTGGCTTCAGTGCGGCCCAAAAACCTGGTAAAAGACTATGGCTAATGGCAAGAACACTCCTCCCTTTGCAAAGTGCCCACTGTTTTTCCATCACACCTGCTTGTTACCAAAACGGTGATCTCTATTTCGCATGGCATCTCACTTGACGTGGCAGGAACCCTCCACCAATCTGTATGGGCAGCAGCCGCCCGGCAGATTGCTCTGGGATTTGCCAGACATACCTGGTGTGACTTACTGGCTCACCAGAGAACTGCAGCTCACCCCGGCACTGGTCCACGGCTCCTGGGTGCCACCATCCCAGAGCAGCGCTGTTGTCCCATCAGCACGGTCCAACGTCACTGCTTCAGCACCCACGCTGCCTCTCGGTGAGCTACCTGCCAGCAGATGACTTGAGGACAGTCCTTCATGCTTGAAAGGTTGTCCCTTCCCACCAGCCTGCCCCGGATCGTGCCCCCATGCAGAGGAGGAAATAAGAACAGGGTAGTTATCGTTACATGGAGACTAATTATAAGCATGGAGACTAATTATAAGCACATGCCACCTCCTGGCAGTGAAGACATTTGCATCCTCTGCAGGAAGATGGTTGAACTGCGGGGTAATAGTCTCATCCTCTGGCTAGAAAAGGTCTGATGCCTCAGTCCAGATTTTGCTGGGGTGTTTCAGGTTTTCAGGGGCGTTTCAGGTCTTGGTGCCACTGTGGGTGGGGACCACTGTGGTGGTTGGGGTATGGCGCAAACAGCCCCAGTTCCGCTGCCTCTCATCCTCTCACCATGCACCGCTGTGAAGTGCACGGCCCCATTGTCTTGGTGAGCTCCTGGTAGGGCAGGGGCTGCTTTTAGAGCCCCTGAAACCTTCCCTTCTCAGGGAAACAGGAGTTGAGCTCAGCTTGTATCCCACCCTAGGCCTTCTGCAAGTTCTTAGCAGTGCAAATACAGGCTGTTCAGTGGCATTACAAACCAACAGAAAAGTTTTCAAACAGTTTAAATACGCACACAGCTGGAAGTGGCCATTGTTTAAGATGATAATTAGACACAGGGGAGGCAAAGGAGGTGACTGGTCTGCAAACAACTTCTCCTAGGAGAAGACCAACATTTCTACATTGTGTGCATGTGGTGCAAATAGCTGTAACTCCAGGACAGGAAACTAAAGAAATACCTACTCACTCAAGGGTATCACTCAATTTATTAAATTTAAGTGATATTTGCTTCCAGGCAGATAGATACACGTTTAGTAGTTTCCAGTTACCAAATCTCTTTAGACGCTTCATGAGCGGCTTTCGACGCGTCACCGTGACCCCTGCACTCACCCGCTTCTGGAAGGGGAGAGGAGAGGGCAGAGCTGAAGCACAGACCTTTCTGCAGCATCAGTCCCAAACCTCCAGGTCACTGCGACGGCCCAGGGGGCTGCTTCGCCTGCTGTCACCCTGCCAACAGCCGCACTGGTACAAGGCCATGGTAAATAATTAGGACAACACTTTGTAATGACAAATACCAAGGGCGTTTCTGATTCCTCGTACTATTATGCCATAACTTTTTGCACACCTGTATGAGGAAGGGAACATCTAGCATATTCGCTTCGATGGGTCAAACCAGGTTCACCTTGTTTCCACACACATCACTGCCAAACAGCCCCTGCAGTTGCTCCTCCAAAATTACACAGGGCTGAATGCAGGCAATCCCCCCGTCGCCAGCATCAGCCCATTGCAAACCCCGTGGCTGAAAGCACGATGTCACTCCTCGGTCATTCCCCACCTGGCCTTTACCTGTGCCTTAACAAGGAAAAAGAAAGAAAACTCCAAACTCAGCTTAAATGGAGAAGAAAGAAAACTGCCCTGTAAATACAGATTTAAGTCTCCAGCCTTTTTATTTATACAAGGATTCAAAGAACATATTTCAACTTTAGATAAACAGTGCAAGAGAGTTACAAGTACCTTGGTAACAGAAAGAAATAGATAACTGTCCAGCTATGCCAATAAGTGAAATAATTCTTACTTCTGCAGGTAGAAATGCATCTGTTTAAAGCAAAGGTGGACTTTAGATACTTCGCTACACCTTAGCCCCTACCAAGCCCACCGGAAAACAACAGGCAGTTTGTCATTTGTAAATGATAAGTAGCTGCGCTCTCAAAGCCTTTTGAGACCCTCGCCCTTAGTTAAAACATACACATTATGGCACGAAAGAGCAGGCTGAAAGACAGAGACACTTGGAAATCCACTATTTCTGGTTCTCCCCCTTCCAGGGACAGGGGTCCTCGTTAATATTTTTTTCCTAGACCACTACCCCCCGCCGCATCCCTGCGAAGTACGAGGCCTTTTCAAACCGAAACACCACAAATCACCACCTCGATAACATCAAAGCAAACGTTCCTCCCCAGCCACCCCCCTTCCCCAGAGCTCCCCATCCACGCACCCAACGCACGGCAGCCACCCACCACCGCCGTGGCTGCAGCCCTCGGCCGCCACCAGGCTGGGGAGGTTTGTCGCAACCATTTTGAGCAAGTGGTAGCCCAGGAAATGTCATTTATAAGCACTGAAAAGGCCACAGGCTCCGCGCCAGCCCCAGCGTGGGCTCGGGGCTTGTCTGGGCCTGGGCTGACTTCAGGTTGTTGAGCTGTGCCAGCAGATGCCTAGCTTTTAGGTAACTATGGTTGGCTTTGGGTTTGCTTTAGTGTAGAGCGATACAGGGTCGATGCCCTGGGGGGACTCGGCCATCTGGGCTCCCCAGTGGAAGGTGGCATGGCCAAATGCAGCCCCGGGCCACCAAACTGCAACAGGTTGGGGAAAACACTTCGGGATAACAAAGAGAACAGAAAAGCTGAATAATGAGGAACTGACAAAAAGCAGCAGCGTAGGCGGACTTGTGTGAAAAAAGAATCCAAAATAAACCCAAGCGGACCCGGGGCCGAGGAGGGAGGAAGCGTCAACACCAACATCATGCGCCTCCTGGCAAAGAGGGGGAGAGCCCCCCGACCTCTCCTCGCCACCTGCGCAGACCTCGGGCTGCCGACCACGACCATGTCCAACGCCAGCCCGGTTCCAGGAGGGCTGAAGCATCATCACAGAATGGACCTCTGGAGATCATCTAGTCCAACCCCCCTGCCAAAGCAGGTCCACCTAGAGCAGGTTGCTCGTCCTCGGGGCCCAGAGGGACACTGAAGCGTCAGCTCAACCCCAGCCACAGCGGGAGGGATATCAGGGAGGGTCTCTCCTGTGTGACGGTTTTTACTGTCTCCTTGAGGCTTTGCCTTATTAATTTGGACTATTGGGTTTTTATTATCAAAACAGGACCAATAATTTGGGCTACTAAATTGTTAAAATATTAACTGGAAGAGCAGTAAATCCTCGGCTTCAGATTTAAGGTGTGTTCCCCCTGGGGCCCGTAAGAAGCTTTTGAGGGTAACAGGCTGACAGCAAACGCTGACTGCACAGAAATGGAAACGACAGGGACTTTCCTTTCAATCCCCCATTCAGCAAAGCAAAACATTGACCTTGGCAGTCGTGTGTTAAAACTCCCAATCCAACCCAACCGTTTTCTGAAGAGGGTATAATGTTTCAATGCCCCTCTCCCCACTTTTTTTTTTTTTCCCGTTTTGAATGTAAAGTTTCTGCAGGATTGGTTGTGGGGATTTCTGTAACTGAAGGCTAAATTTGTATTGGCAATTGCTAAAAAAAAAAAGAAAAAAGAAAAAAAAAAGACAGGAACTCTTTAGAGCAATAAAAGTAAAATGCGGAACTTGACATATTTCTAGAAGCAAATAAATCTGTATAAATCCATGAGTTGTGTTTATCCATTCCTGGGTTTTGATGGGTCTACTGGTGCTGTCTGTCCTTCAGCCAGCATCCAGCATCCCGGCTTTTATTTCTGAAACCCCACCAGGTTAGATCAGAAGGTGGTGAGCAGGCAGGAAGGACACCAAGTGAGTAACGTCAGTCACTGCGACTTGGAGTAGCCCATCAAAACCGGCCTAAAATCTCTGCCCAGTGTGATGAACCACGAGCATTGTTACCCAGCCCCAGGACGAGGTGGGACCCCTGCCCCAGGGAGGGCAGGCCACAAGCTGCCTCTGCATCTGCCTGAGCCAGATTTTGGTGTTAACCTTGCTCGTGTTCTCGTCTTTCCTTAAATTGCACATTCTAGAAACTGCTAATGTTAAAAATGTTGGTTTGTTTTGTTTTTTTTTTCCCTTTCTTAGAAAACAGCCAAACCCCAGCCTCGTGACGTTTGCTCAGCCCAATAGCACATCTCCTCTGGCAGGACAGAGGAGAAATACTCCAACACGTGCTGTGCAGACCAGCGAAGCAGGAGATAGACACAGCTCTGCCCTCCCTCTCGCCCGCAGTACAAACACCTTTGAAACTCAAACCCAACCCCATGTGAATGAAGCCCTACCCCTGGGCGTGCTCTTAGCCCAACTGGTCACAGTGACTGTGTCGCATCTATCACATCTGCTAAACCTACATCTCCAGCTGACGTTTGCCCTACCTGCGAGGTACAGAAGCCTTCTGGAAGCCCCAAAGCACACAGCCCTACAAGCACAGATACTCCTACAGCTACGTGAGGACATTTATGGGTTTCACCGACCACCCCCAGTCTCAAAACCCAGCACAGAGTCCACCCCACCAAGTATTTTGGGGTTTGGGCAGTCGCCTTTGTGACCCAGTGGCTGGTGTGTGGTGGGATGGGGTGGCCAAGGGTGAACCTGGCCCTTCCCAGAGCTGCTGGTGGGTGTCTGACCTGCTGACTCACCCCGACCCTCAGCAGTTAGGGAAGGTGCGTGGGAGGATGGGGAAGGGACAGGGAAAGCGGGAATTCACTGAAAAACCTACGATACAACAGGAACAAACACGAAAAAAAAAAATATCCCAAACAAAACGTGTCCCATCCCCACATCCTCCCCGGTAGGTGCTACCTCGAGTCAGTCCCCTGGGTAGGGACCTGCCCAGGGCTCATCACCACTGGCCCCCCTCTGCCCTAAGGCTGCTGCCTGGGAGGTCGCTCCCACGTGTGTGAGCTCTCGCAACCAGCCCCAATGCTCCAGTTAGTAAAAAGTCCCTGGTCTTTCTTACCACCAAAAAAAAAAAAGAGATTCCCATCCACGGCTGGGGCCATGGGAGGAGGAGGAGGAGGCAGCACAACTGTCTGTCAAGCGGAGAATCCCGCTGTGCATATTTTCATCTCTCTGTTACCTACGACGGTACTGCACTGCAGGTAGAAATTGGACCATTATTACTTGGGTAAAAAATGGCTTTCCAACTAGCATGCAAAGAAAAAATACCCCAAACCCCAACCCCTAACACTCATTCCCAGTCACTTAGGTGCAGGAGACCTACATTTCAAATTGTCGTCAGCTACGAGCTCTAGTCAATAAACCCACTCGTGACCTTTCCAAAGAAAAAAGGGAGTTCTGCGTTTTTGGGTCCAACAGCCAAACTGTTTCAGTTCAACCCACCAAACCTGCTCAGGCTCCTACGTACGCCGCTGGAAGCGAAGCGCCATCTCTGCCTGCCCAGGATGTACAGAGGAGGAAAAAGAAAACCCGAGAGAGCCCCTGGATGCAGCCCTGGAGCAGCGCTGACGGTCTCCGTCTCTCCGTTGCTCTCGGCGCTGTCGTGCTTTGGGCAGCGGCAGGCTAAGCAGCGCTGGGGCCAGCGGCTGGGGAACAAGGTCGGGGCAATTGCATATTCCACTGGAGGCAGCAGAAGAGCTGCCCCCCAAGGGGCCGGCCAGGGTGGGTTCCCCCCGGAGGCCTCCCCGCAAAGGCTTGTTGCAGCCCCGAGAGCCAGTTTGTGGCAATAACAAAAGTAAAACAATGAGGTACGGAAAGAAGGACCCAGCATTGGGGAAGAGACCAAGAAAGAAGAAAACAGCTCGAGCACTGCCAGAAATAGCAAACAACTGAAACCTTTTTCTCTTCCCTCTTTTTTTTTCCTTTCTTTTTTTGCCAAGGTGAATTAAATATGTCCTTTTGTCGGTCGGTCGGTCGGTTGGTTTTGGCAAAGTGAAGCCCTCGGCCGCAGTCTCTTTCCTGGCTGTGCTAGTGAGTTACCGGCACAAGTGCTGCGCGGCAATGAAAGCCACCGAAAGGAGGAGGAGGAAGGCAGAAGGCAAAGATCTGCTGCTGGCCCCGCTGATGCCGTGTCCAGACTGCTTAGGAATAGCGTGCGTTTCTGGCTGCCTGGTGCTGGGGCTCTTAGAAAGTCTTTTGCCACAGACGTCGTCAGGACAGCTGTCACCACTCCCAGAGCCACTCATGTCGTCACCTGCGCAGAGACAAACTCGGGGTGAGCCCCGACTGCCTGCCTTATGGCGGGCGATGTCCCTGCCCTTCCCCTTGCTGCAACCCTCGGGAGCTCTGGCCACCAGCCCTGCCCTGGCCACCAGCCCTGCCCTGGCCATCTCCTCCTCTCTGCTTCCCCCTCTCTGGGATGCAAGCCCATACCTGATCTCCAGCTGACTTTAGCCACCCATTGCTGCAGCAGCTGGAAACTGCTGGAGCACCTCTGCTGTGAGGACAGGCTGAGAGAGTTGGGGTTGTTCAGCCTGGAGAAGAGAAGGCTCCGGGGAGACCTTATAGTCCCTCCCAGTACCTAAGGGGAGGCCTACAGGAGAGATGGGGAGGGACTCTTTATCAGGGAGTGTAGCGATAGGACGAGGGGTAATGGTTTTAAACTGAATGAGGGTAGATTTAGATTAGATATTAGGAAGAAATTCCTTCCTGTGAGGGTGGTGAGGCACCGGAATAGGTTGCCCAGGGAAGTTGTGGATGCCCCATTCCTGTAGGCGTTCAAGCCCAGGCTGGATGGGGCTTTGAGCAACCTGGTCTAGTGGTTGGTGTCTCTGTCCATGGCAGGGGTGTTGGAAATTAGATGATCTTTAAGGTCCCTAACTGTTCCATTCTATGAAACCTCCAGAGCAGATGGGAGCAGTGGCCCCATCAGGAGGGCTGGGCTGGGACTGGAGAGAGCCCCCGAGATTTCAGCAAGGCTCTGAGAGCAGCACAGCCTCCAGCCACCCCCGAGCAAGATGGCTGCACTTGAGCAGACCCTCTGCAGCCCTGAGCCAAAAGCCAGGTTGCCACAATCCCTCTCTGTCATCCGGGCCCATCTGCAGGGTCTGCACAGAGGCCCATGCAGGCTGGCAGGGGTGGCTGCTTGGCCCCTCTCGCTGGCCATGGACCCCTCTGGTTCTGCTAAACTCACTTGCGTCTTGGAAATCCACATCATTCCCGATGTTAGCGTTGCCCAGACGGTTTGTCATGATCTTTAGCTGCATGATTTGCTGGCGAATGGTCATATCTGGCTTGGTGATGTCCACCTCCACCTCTGGGTTGTTAATTTGATTAGCCAAGCCATCCCCCATCACTTCGGGCAGGTAACTGCAAAGGAAGGCGACAGGTTTAGATGTCTCCCCGCAGCTGAGATCACCTCTCCCCATTACAGACACCAGTGATAATCCAGCCTCTTTGAACCCCAGAGAAGCTGCAGTCAGTGGCGTTGGCTTGTTGAATGACCTCCGTATACTGGTGTTTGCTGCGGGGCAGTCAGCTCTTCGGATGGCTGAGCCATGCTGCCATGGCGAGACCCCATCAGAGCCCGGGGCTCTCCCTGAGGCCACCTCAGCTTGCAGGAGGTGTCTGGTGGCCTTGCAGCATCACTGTCCTGGCATGGGGAGGGGTCTCCTGCAGGAAAGGCTGAGGGGTTGCTCTCAGGCTGGTACCTGTGGAGTCACAGTTACATTCCCCTATGGAAAAGCTCTGTCTATACAGGAGGTTGAGAAACACCTTCATCCCTGCCCTGGTTAAACGCTGTGGGGGCTCACACCCTGGGACAACTGAATGCCCCCCGCCCAGTACAACCAGACAGGCCCCCAGGGAAGGTTCAGTTAACTGGGAGCTGCCAACCAGCAACGAGAGCTGTGCTGCTCTCTTCGGCAGTGCCCCGGGCCATCTGCTCCTGCACATCTGTGGCACTGCCAGCAACAACGTGAAATATGGAAGAACCAAAGGTGCTGTCTCCAGGCTGGCAGAGACCAGCCCAGCAGGTCCATGGAGAAGAGCGGAGAAAGGTGCATGTCCAGCAGCTGCCCATCTCCCCTCACAGCCATCCTTTAGCCCTCAGCCATGGGTGGGAGGTGGTTTCTGCAGCTGCTTGATGTCACCCGAGTGCCTCCTCTCATGAGGGAACAGCAGTTCAGATCAGGTATGGATAGAAAGATGCATACGCAATTCTCAGCAACGGCTCTGCAGTCTGTGAGGTAAATCCCTCCTGCCTTCTCAGTGCATGTGGAATTGCAAAACTGCTTAATTAGTACAAACCTACACAGTTATTTCAAGGTGAATGCATTTCAATGCTTAACCCCCCAACACTTGGCAAAATGACAACAGGCTTGACATTCCCAGGTACCAGTTTTTCAGGAAACACAGAATTTCTGGGGACAGGGACAGACCTTTCATCTCAGTCTGAACGAGTGGGACTGGCTGAAATGATGTCTAAGTGCCTTTTATCAAACCCTCCCTCTCTGACCCCAGAACGGTGCTATCCTGGCACCCCAGCACTCTCCATACCTGCCCTTGGTCATCCCGTTCCAACACTTGTCGTCTGCTGCTGAGCTGGCCATTACTTTTTTGCTGCACAGGCTGCCGGGAAGGGTGATCCAGTAAGTCTTGAGAGCTGTCAGATTCCCTTTGGCATCTAAAACCTGTAAACAAAGAGGATGCTTAGGGCCAGGAGAGCTCTAAGGTGCTCCAGGGCTGCAGAAAGGACAAGGATTCTGCCTATTTTTCTTTTTTTGTTTTGTTTTACCACCACAAAGTCTGTTTTTATGCAGGCAGGGATGTGTCACCAACCTTCCCCAAAAGGTCAACCTTCAGCCCAAGCACCCAAGGCTAAAGGTTACATGCTAAGGACTATTCTGGTACCATAAGATTAACCAGGAGGAGATCATCCTCTGGGCCACAACAAGCACCCTTGGTGGGAGCCAGCAGGGCTCTGCCAGGGTGGGACAGGCAGGTGCCTGTGAGTGAGGAGCCTCTGAAATGTGGGACCATGGCAGATCCCGCAGCTCATCGTCCACAGAATCCAAAATCTCCATGGAGGAGGACCTCTGCCTCCAATATCCAGGCTAGACCACCTGAGGCTGAATGACACGAATGGCAAGGAGCCTTTTCAGGTAAGTTTGGCACCAAATCCCTGAGATATTATCAGTTATCAGCAACCTAGACCCAGACTCTGTGCCAAGGCAAGGTCAGATCTGCTCAGGTCACACCAGCACTCGCCGATCCGATCTTCTTCAGACTCGCCGGCAGAGGCAATTCAGCAGCCTGAGGGGTGGTTCTGACCTGACCCACAAGACCCAGCGCTGCACCAGTTGGGCTACTGGGACTCCCAGGGAGGCAGTGCACCAGCCTGCCCTGGCACACTGGCAGGAAGGGAGCTTTGGAGGCAAACTCACCAGCATCTTCAGTGCTTGTGCAGATGATTTTTCTTCCAACGGGACCTTCCCCCGCCTTTTCTTGTCCTCACTGCTGGAGCCTTTTGTGCTGATTTTGGGATTTCCACAGCCTTGGAAAACCTGAAAAACAAACCAAACTCTCTATCCTGTGCTTCAATACTATTTCTTTAATTAATTAGCACTCCACAGTTATGTTGGGTTTTTTTTTTTTTAACTTCTTAAGTATGTTTATCTTTCCTGCCTGCAAGATCGCCGAGATTCTGGCTTAGTTTGTGGTCAGGTTACTCTACTGCCAGGATGTGTCTTCAGCACGCTGTAACTGGCTTTGGCTACTGCTATCAAGCAAAATGTTCAGCACTAACATAAAATTATCACATGTTTTTGCATGAGTCACCAACGTTGATATTAAATTATTACTAGCAACTTTATCCGTTCCTACTATGACTGAAAAATAAAATTCTGTTAGGAACAAGATGGGAGTTGCTCACACTCCTTACACCAATGCTGTGGGCTTCAAGATTGTAGAGCATGTGAACTTCATTGATTTGAACAACAGACTGAGGTGGGACTACCCCAATGACTCTTGCAATCTTTGGGTACCTCCCATCATCCTAACTACCTGCCCGGGCGTGATTTGTAGCCAAAGGTGAGCAGAGACACTTTGAAGGTACAAATCCTCAGACTTTGCCTCTAGGAGGAGACGAAGGGTGCCCTGGAAGCGCCTGTTTCTCCCAGTCTCTTCATGACCAGTCCAGGCAATGACACCTCTGCTGCAGATAGCCAGTGCTCATGCAGCAGCCTCGCTGTGGCTGGTGGAAGGAGCGCTCAGACGGCCAGATTTAATGAAGCGTCGAAGGTCAGGAGGGCCTTTGCACTGTCAGTTTGATCGAGGAAACACCAGCCTTTACAAAGAAAGCCACCCGATTCAAAAAGACGGCTCCAAGCTTGTTGTGGTTACCAGGGTGCTGTCAGAAGCTATTGATAAATTCGTCTTTGCGCAGTGTCCCCTTAAAGCAGAGAAATCAAGACCTCAGAGGAGCACTGCTGACACAGCCTGTGCCAGCTGCTGGATGCTTTTGCTAGTGGATTCTGACAGCCATCAGCAAGGTCCTAATCTAGACGAGTCCCTTTGGTTACAGCAGGTCTCATTGGTGTGTCTGAGGGACATTCAACCCAGAAAGCCCCCTCCTGGGGTGCACGGTCCTGCTGACCAGATGGATCCAACCACTATGGCAGCTCAGCACCAAGCCATTTTGTTCGCCTCTCTCCTTTGCTCTGTGCAAAAAGCCCCACCTTAAGAACTGCATGTAGGGCATTTTCAACTTGGTCTTACCAAAATAAACCCAATTTGGTTTCACTGCTGTATCTTTCCTACTGGCCTATTATTGTCATTAGCAGGAAAATACTCTTTTGGGAAGTAAAAGCCTTGGGAGGTCTCCAGGACAGTGGCTCTTGTAGCAGCTCCAGATCAGCATGTTATCAAGGTGATCCTCTTGCCAGCCCAAGGGCTTTAGGTGAGCAACGCCCATTACTGATGGAGAGAACACGTGTCCTGCAGACTGAGGTGATCAATAGCCTCCTGCATAATGACAGCAAATAGACGTTTGGAGCCTCTGATAGCTCCTGCTGCCCAAAATCCATCGGAGAGCCTCATAGAGCGAGGGAGAGTGGGAGGAAGCATGGAGAGTGCTCCGCAGTGCAGTGAACACAGGGCTCAGTACCAAAAGTGTTTCTTGCCAGTTTTTCCCCAGATCCCAGGAGAATCTGTGACTCAGGGTGTCACTGGGTCCAAGGGCCACTTCTGGCTCTTCTCACAAATGGCAGGCAGTGCCCTGGCTCTTGGCTGGTAATGTCTGAAGCCCTCAGCTGCAGCCTGACCCTGCTGCCCTCAGTCCTGAGAGAGAAGACTCCCAGGACTGGCCTGGGCCAGACCTGAGCTCATCTGACAACGATATCCTTTACCTGAACACATTGCCATGCTCAAAACCAGAGCTTAGAGCTGCAGCAATTTGCAGGTCCTGACCTCTGCTGCCAGTGCCACCAGCAAAGCCACATTCACCTGGTCACCAGACCATACTGAGCAGCTTATCAAACATGCTTGGTTGCTCCAGTCAAACACCGCTTAGACTATTTACTCCTTTTCATTTTACCAGATTTCCTATATGCCCCTTGGAAACATCTTTCTTTGCAGATGATGCCATGTCTTCCCACATCATGGGTTTCTTTTATGTGGACAACTTCAGTCTCACGTAACAAGGGAAGAAAGAATATGGCCTTTCATGTCAAAAAGAAACCTGAACGAGTACTTGGATGCATGCTGCTGTTAGTGTTTTGACGTGTGCCAGTGAATTCCTGCTTGGCTAAGCAATACTTCTGGCCCTTCCCTTCTCCAAGACCCAGTTAGGACCTGCCCCGCTCCTTTCATCTGCATCTCTGCCCTAATTGTGGGATAGCTGCAGGACTTGGGGAATGTCTGGGCAAAAAGCAGAAGCCCTGGAGGGCTGGTTTTGTTCCCAACGCTTCTCTTACCTGCAGCTACAGAGGTGACTGTGGTTAAGTGGGAAAATATACTAAAAATAGAAGACCAATGGAAGAGAGCTTCATGATACACTTCTTGGAAGACAGGTGAGCATCAGAAGAGACAGTTTTATACTCTCCAGATGGACTGCCAGATTGCAACTCTGTGCCACAGATACAACCCAATAGCCCAGTGTTTCCACCGCAGAACATCACCCCAGGGCAGGTTAAAGCAGCTGCCTTCTGTCACTAGGGACTGTGCACTTTCTGTGGATGCCTCAGCTCAGCCCAAAATACTTCAGGACTCTCCAGACACAGCGGCACCCAACAGCAAATGGCACCATGCCTCCCGCAGTCACTGCACAGGCAGTCCCACCTTGCGTGTCTGTACTTAAAGGAGGAGGCTGGCTGGATGTGGCAGGGAGGAGTATCTGGAAACACCTGAGAAGGTTTCTGCCTGTGTAAGGTGGGTGATTTCCTACCATTAAAGAGTGGGCATTTGATCGCTTTCATCCTTCATCTCCTTTAGTTCAGCTGAATAGTGAGCACAGAAAACATTTGGTCCTGGCAGTTACAGACGGCGTATCCTCAGCCAGGCCCAGGCACACGCTCTTACCTTGGCTGTGAGCGAATCTTTGTTTTCTTGCAAGTTAGAAATAGCTTCGGCAATCCTCACGTGAATGGTCCCTATTACAGTGTCTACGTTGTACGGTCCATCAATCCGATCAGCCACCACGGCCAGGGAATCTAGTAAAACAGACAGAGACATCGCTCATCAGACTCTGTACAAACCAAGTTAAAGATCGGGCTCGTGCCGGGTGGGAGAAGCTGTTGGCTCCTTGACAGGCTTGTTGGGAGACATCTCTCCATTGTCACTTCTGCTCATTTTCCTCTGGCATGGGACAGCTGTCCCTTCCCAGCACACAGGTGAAGCCACCCTCAGTGGCAGAGGAACGGAGGTCACCTCCTGCAAATGGTAAACGCAACTTGTATTCACACAAAGTGACCAACATTTCCCGGGGTGCTACAGAAAGGAAAAATGGAAAATTGGTGCAGAAATAATAAGTAATTTCTAACAATTCTTGGCCCTAACCTTCTTAACTCAGCGTGTCTTCAGTAAAGCACCACAGCCAGCAGAAAGTGGGAGAATTGGGGTCAATAAAGTGCCAAAGGTACTGGATGTGGGACAATAGCTTCTGTGGCAGTGAAGGAGTGAGAAAAGGAATAATTCTTCTCACCATCACCTCTGGAAGGACAACACGGAATCAGCTAGGGAAATACCAGGCTACAAAGGCAGAGAAACAGTAAAATGCCCACAACTAAACTGGTAAACAGGACAGGGAGTGACTGAGCGGTGCCTCTCGCTCTCAGCTCCTCTTATCTTGGAAAGCTCTGATGTCCAAGTGCTTGTGTCTGACCTGGAAGCTCCTGCCTGGATGGCTGCTTTAGGACTGTGCTTGGCTTACAAAAACATTACTAACCTCTGCCTACCTTCAGAGACGATTCTCAACACCCAGGTTGGGTCTGAAATAAGGACAGCCTATATGCTCATCGAGCTCGGGCCACTGGAGAATGCCACTGCGGAGGGAAGCTGACATATTCGGTGTCCAGCGAGATTTAAATAGGATCTCAGGGCAGGGACTGGGTTTGGACATCTAAAATGGGACCTTAACCAGGTCTGACTTTGCCATTCAAAAATCGTAATTCTGAAAGTCACTGCTAAGGCTGCTGCTGCCTCAGTTTCCTACCACTTGTGCTTCAGTAGCCCAGAGGCCAGGCCAAGCATAAGCTTCATCAGCATTTAGGGACTTGGCATTCAGTTATGTGTGATCACAGATGGCTCCAGTGTGGTCTGTGCCCCCCAGGGCACACCAGAAACCTCGTGGCAGGACAAGGGACCTGTCAGAGCCCTGGGGAGGCCTGCGCACATCTGGAGCAGAAAGCGCTTTGTGTTCCTGTGGCCTTGCCACATGGAAGAAAACAAGTGTGGTGGTTCTTCTCTACACAAAGAGGGTCAAATCCCAGGGTCAAGGTTGGAGATCTGTACCATTCACAAATGGAGTTATTAATTAGGAGTGATTAATTCTTCTGTCCTAAATTCTGATACCTCACCCATCAGCCTGGCAGGAGACTGTCACAGCAGATGGTGTGATGTTGGAGAAAAGCTTATTCAGCACGTGTTTGTACTGCCGACATTAGTCAGGAGCAATGAAACCACCAGGTGGATTACACTTGGCAGTTCAACAGAGTATCAGTAAAACACGTCCTTCAGCCTACGCCATCCCACAGTCTGTATGTGTCACCCGTGATACTGCTTAAAAGGACTGACGCTTATCTTTGAGCTGCACAGCAAATTTTCTTCGAGCAGGAGTCCAGCCAGCTGGGGCACAAGCACGGACCACTGCCACTTCATAGAATGGTTTGGGTTGGAAGGGACCTTAAAGATCGTCAAGTTCCAACCCCCCTGCCACGGGCAGGGATACCTTCCACTTGACCACTTCAAACCTGCTAGGAAAGTGTTCAGTCCCTTGCCTGGCCAAGCCAGCAGGACTCGGCAGAAAGACCTCAAATGGCTTCCAGAAGGTCTAGGTGAGGTTTGTGAAGAAGCACTAGGTCCACAGTGGACGCAGAGTGCTAATAATGAAGGTCTGATCCTGAGCCCACTGCTGTCAATTTAACAGCACGCTCAACCCTCTCAAGTATGTTCTCTCTGCTGTTACATGATTGATGTTCAAAGGGCAAAGACGAGATGAGGGACAGCACAAACCCACAGAGGACACCAGATCACGCCCACAGGGCTCACAGTCCAAAAGTGGGTCCCGCCTGCGGGGAGCAAGGGCAACAGTCAAACAACCGGGAGGGCTCAAGCCTCAGCCAGTCTGGAGCATGGATCACAAAACACTCTTTGCTCAGGTCTGTAATACAGGATTTAACAATACGGAAAGCCACAGCTTGGAAACATTATGCATTAATTTTCAGCACTTAAAAAAAGAAAAATGGCTTTGCTGGTTAGCTCAAGCAAGACTGGAAACAAGGGTCAGTTTCCAAGTTAACGTGCTCTCTTTTCCTGCAACGCAGTCCTATGGCAGCACAGATTTCTAAAGCTAAACATGACATAAAAGGGGGTAACATTTTTTTTTGTATTCTGGGAAATAACATTTCCTACAGCATTAAAGAGCTTGCAGTTTAACTTCGCTGCCACTCAGGGGTTGCGGTGTCATCTTTGAGACTGTAATTTCCTTCCAGAGGCACTAACGTTGAGATACAGACATTTAAATCTAAGGCTGCACCCCCAAATTAGTGATAAATTATGTCTGAACCACTTAGTATAAAAATCTCCCTTAATTTGACCTGCCCTAATTTGTCAAACTGGAAGAGTAACTCTGTGTTTAGTGTAACAAAATCCTCTCCAGCTACACAGAAGGGCCTGGAGAAGGGTGAAGAATGGACAGTGCCAGTGAACTGCTGCCTTTGACTCCACGTCTTGCTTCAGTCCTTGATCAAATTGTGACCTCTGACACTAAAATGTACAACTGCAATTTGAAAGAAGCTCCGATTTCCTCCCAGCAGTCACCCCTTGACAGTGTCTCCTGGGGTAGAGGAAGCCGGAATAAGAGCAAAATGCACCCGGAATTGCCTCCCTGTCAATCAAGGAGAGCTGCATGTTGACCTTTCAGGAGATGAGCAGTCATGCTGCCAGGAGAGCCGTGACAGGTAACAGTTGGCCTGCTCTGGCCAGGAAGGCCAAAACGCCATCAAAGTCCTGGCGTAAGCCCTTGGGGAAGGGAATATTCCTCCACCTCTTTGGCAGCAGCCTCCCAAGTCACTCTCATGAGGAACACTTCCAATTAGCCACAGTAGGCTGCCACTTGGTTCGTTAGCCCCCAGAGCGAGGGGGGCAGCTGGCCAACACACCTCACCGAGCAAGAGCACCGGCCTCCGTGCGCAGCGGTTCGATATTTATTTTGCAATGTCCCTTGAGAGGTAGATGACACCCCCTGAAGTTCAGTGTGATTGTTATTGTTAACACCACCACACGTCAACCCCGAGCCAGCCTGTCGGGCTGCAGCTGGCTAGCGAGCTGGCAGGCTTGCTGGCCAGGCAGTGGGTGCCAAGGCAAGGGAAAAGGTCAAGCTCATCTCCTCGGGTTCCTGCCTTTTGTGAGCCCGGATAAACATCAAGGCTCCTTCAGGTCCCAAGACCACTTCAGGTCTAAGTGTACAACCTGGGCGAGGAAGAAGAGCTTGCTGGGTGCTGCTCTGTGGGCACAAGGAGGAGTGAGAGCTTTACCACTGCTAACAACCTCCCCTGATGGACTGCAGATGGGAACAGGACGTGTGCTGCCACACAAACACATCATTTTCTAAATAAAGACCCTCACCAGCCTTAAACCACGTCCATCTAAAGCCATGTCCATCCACAAGCCACTCTCAGCAGTAGTTCACATTTAAACCAGGAGCCACAGGCTCTGGAAAAACATCTGAGTGACAGCCGAGGTCTTCTTAAAAAGGATGCCCAGGTCTGATCAGGCAATGCAGAATTTCCTGCAGAAACACCTGGTTGAAGTTCTCTGGCCTGCGTTGCACAGGAGATCAGACCACACCATCACAGTGGTATTTCTGGCTTTAAACTCAATGAAATGGACACCCCTATACATATACAACCCACTTCAAAATACCCATCATCTTAGCTGAGTGACAAAACAACAATGAAATGAGCTCTTTTCTTATTTAAAATGCAAGTCTAATTTTCCCATTCCTGGTGATGCCTGTAACTTCCCCCCCACCATGTCTTTGTTTAAGACACCTCTTTCTGTCTAGAAGTACGTGATTCTGATCCCTTTGCTCTCCACCCATGGAAAGAGTTTATGCCTTCATGTCTCTAGACTATCTCCCAAGGATGGCAGCCAGTGCTTCTCCTGTGCTCTCCCAAGCGCTCTGGTAGGGATGAGGAGGCAGCTCTGATCATGTACAGGCGGCAAAATCTATCCCTGAGCATCAACACTTGGGAGGGAAGGAAAAATTACTTGAAGGCAAAGTGTGGGCAATTCCAAATGAGCACAGGCAAGATGAAAACTCCTCAAGTCCTTGTTAGCCAGCCCAGCAGTGTCCTTTCTAATGGTATTAAAGCCCAGCAAAATGTCGTGCAATAGCTTCTAGGTGTCAGATCACCGACAGAGAAACTGTAGTGTAAAAGAGCCTCCCACAGCCCTTTCTTTACTCGCCAAACATGGCCTCAGCGAGTTCAAAAGGTGGCGTGAGAGGCAGCTGTGCTGCAGCAGAGGAAGGACATCTTACCCATCAGGTACTTCCACTCGGTGTTCAGGTCCGCTTGGTTGGCCAGGCAGCCCTTCACGACGTTCAGGCAGTAGTTGTTGCAGGGCTTGACGCTGGACATGCCCCGGCAGTGCGGGCAGTACATCAGCTTCATGATGGCACGAGTGCACTCGTGGCTGAGAGACACCTGGGGGAGACAGAGGGGAGTCAGGCACACAGGATGGTCAGGGGGGCATGTGGGTGACCCCCCCCGTCCCCTTCCCTGGGGTGAAGGAACCTGGTGTGATCTGAAAGGCAGCATGGTTCCCCAGTTGCACGGCTTCCCCTCTCACTGCTTCTCCTTCCCACCACCCTTCATCAGGTGTCAACCCTGTCGGAGGGACGGCACCTCTGAGGCAAGTGCTAGTTCCTCGGGCTGCGTTTGAACCCAGGGTTCTGGGAAAGGTCTCTATGTGAGCACCATCCCCCTTGCAGCCAGGTCTGGTGGCCACAAGGACAGCCTGGGCTGTCCACTGGCTGTAACTGTGACCCCAACACATGGTGCACGTGTGGCCCTGGAGCCTCTGCGATCAGTGCCACCGCCGTGCCCTTTCTGCAGGAAGGGTTTGTTGTCACCGCCTGGCAGACGCAGGTGTCCCACCACAAACTGCATCTCCGGCTTCCTGGGGGGACACACAGCAGGGGCCTGGACATGGAAAGTTCTCAGCTGGCATCTTTGGAAAGGAGAATGGTGTTGGGGGAAGACCTGAACAATTTCAAAAATACAGGCAATTGCGAGCACTCGGCAGCGGGAAGTGATTGCTCTCTGAAAGCACTTCAGGAGCCGTGAGCAGCCGGCGAAGGGGGCCAACACACGCCGTGCCAGCGGCTTGCAGGCACCGCATGTGCAGCCGATGCTTTGCAGAGGTGACTCCGGAGGTGGCTTTTCCACCTTGAATTAAACCACCTCGGTCCCCTAAGCGCGGAGCCAGCGCAGGTGCAGAGCCCAGAGAGCAGGGCAGCAGCCTCTGCAGCACATCAAAGTCCCCCCAGACCATCAGCCATGGGACGGTGTCCCCCTCCGACTGCCACGGGCAAGGGGCTCTAAGTGTAAGCTGAGGGAGGGATAACAACCTGTCAGACCCTGCAGAGATGCTGGCAGAGCTCAGCGCTCCCCCATCTTACTGCTAAAGCGTTTTCTCCTTTCCGGTCTTTTTCCATCTTTGCTCAGATCCATTTGCAATTCCCTTGTCGTTCTTTTAAAATGATTTACAAAAATAAACATAAGTGTTTGCACCGAAGTCTCCCTTGGGACTTGGCACTCACAGGGACCCCAAAGGGGGAAAAGTGATGGGAGGGGCAAATCTCAACATGGAAAAATCCCAGAGGCTCAAGCTGCAGCCACAACGCTGAGAACTGCCCCGACCTCTTTAATAGGTGTGAAAAATGCTTTAAATATGGCCTATTAAGTTTCTTCTGGGGGACTCCAGGAAGGTTCAGTTCTGAGGTAGTAGAGTGTGAACTTGCTGAGCCCACGATCAGAGGCTGAGAGAGAAAATCCCTAAACTGCCCCCCTCCTGAAACTGCCTGTGCCATAACACCTCGCTTCCAGCCTTGGAAAACAGATGCTGGATGGTGCTGGGGCTTCGTCAAGCGGGAATGCAGTAAAATAATCTTGTGAGAACCTTCTTTAGGACCAGGACAAACACTCCTAGGTCTCAGAGAGAGAACCCAAACGGAGCCCGCTTCCCTGCTTCGGCAGCCAGAGCAAGCCCTGAGATGCCTGTGCTCCACCAAGGCTGGAGGGGCTGAATCTCACAGGAAACACCAGGCACGGCCAAGGCTTCGCCCCGCATCCTTGCCAGAGCTTTCTGCCTCCTCTGAGACAGAGAGTGGCGCTGGGCTGCCGTGCGGCTCTGCTGCCAGGAGATGGAGGCTTTGTCCCGCCGCACCGCACGGCTGCCGCACGCTTCATCCCTGGAGAAGCCAGCGAAGGCATCGCCTCTGTGATCTGAGAGGGGATGTAACAAAGCGGAGGGACAGGCAAACAAAAGAACAGCTTATTTTTCATCTCAGCTTTTCAACAGCCATGACTGAATAGCGACTGAAAAGACACCAGGTAAGAGGGTGTTGAACGCTAACACAGGCTGCAGCTGAAGACCTTCCAAAACCAGAGCATTTACACAGAAAGCCAGGAAAGGAGCTGCGACCTCTCCTTACCCAGACACAGCATTCGCGGACACGAATTATAGGGTGAAGCTCCAACCACAGCATGAAACCTGTGCAGACAATAAGGTCCTGAACACCACTTTGTCTCTGTGTTTTACCGGCACGCCCCATCACCGCTTGTCCCAACTTTCCCAGCCGTGGCCGCGGAGCAGGGTAACCTCACACAGCATGAATTCCCTTGAAATGTGGGACTTTTCCCAGCCCGGGTGAGGACCAGGGAGTAGCCGGGGGTTTGCCTGCACCCACACGCACCCCTGGGAGCCCTGCGCGGCCTTCTGGAGTGGAGGGAGCTGAACTGCTTCGGCTGGGAAGCGGGAGCACAGTGTCGCCTGCATGGGGAACACCTCTGGGGCGGTGCGGGACAGCCATCCAGTGGCAGAGAGGACGGCCACCAGCAGCTAGAAAAGAAAGCTATTTGGTACCCTGCCAGAACCTGGGGGGGACATGGAGAGAGGCAAGTGACAGATCTTGGCTCAGAAAAGCATCTCCAACACACTTAGCTTTAAAGTACAGTGTAAAGCCAGCAACTGTACAGGAGCTACCCAGGTGACCACCGCCAGCCCGTATTTAAATGAAGCTTGTGACAGGCCCAGTGGGCATTTCACCAGTATTTCTGCTTGCAGAATTTATCCTGGTCTCTGCATTTATTTTTGTGCCTGTCTTTTCCTGACAAAACAGAAAGGCCAGGCTGGATGGGGCTTTGAGCAACCTGCTCTAATGGGAAGTGCCCCTGCCCATGGCAGTGGGGTTGGAACTCGATGATCTTTAAGGTCCCTTCCAACTCTAACCATTCTATGACCTTCACACCCTGAGCACAGCAGCCCCTCGCCCACTGGAGACTAATGGTGCCCTGCCACCACGCAGAGCTGCAGAAGGGGGGTGGCAGCGGGGACCTGCTCCTCGTTGCCCACCTACTCCATCTGGTCCCCGGCACGACTGGTGAGCGTGGGCAGCTGCCAAGGCTCCCCGTGATGCAGACATCTGCCTCCCGTCCTGCAACCCACCTCCCTCTGACCCTTCCATGTCTGTCAGCCTGCCAACACCGCCTGTCCCCAGCTACACCGTCCACGCCAGTGCCCACAGAGCAGCCACCTCCTGCTCACGCAGCTCTTGTGGGCTGCTGCCACCTGCCTTGGGGCACCCGAGGCTCAGGCTCAGCTCCTGAAGGTCTGGGGGGAAAAAAGATGGTTTTGCACCTCAGCAAGGATCATTTCTAGATGTCAGAGAGAAGCTGTGCATGTACCACCAGCCTGTCACTTGCACAAGGTGGCTTTGTCTCCTGGAGGACAGTGGAGTGCCACACAGCCCCAGGCATGGGGATGCTGCAGCATCCAGGTGAGGTGGCATCCCTCATCCCCGGTCCCCTGCCCCAGAGCCTCTCCTTTGACGACGAGCAGGTGAGACATCCACCACCAGCTCTCGCTCCACTGAATCCGGCAGGTGCCAAGTGTTCAACTTAATCTCTTGGCAGAAAGGATAAGTATTAATTTTTGCAGGTGTAAGAGGCTCCACTCCCTTCCCCAAAGAACAACTCAAACTTCTCCTGTTGGCAGCAGCCCTCCTTTTTCACAGGCTGCAGAGGTGAACCGAGAACAGAGGGATGAAAGGGCAGGAAGAGGAATTTTGGAGAGTATTTTCTGCATGTTTTGTTTGGCCAGAGCTCAGTTCCTTGTCGTTCCACCCAGCTTTCTGGGTGCACTTCTGCTCCACACAGGGCTTGGGGCTCTCAGAGCCCCTCCCAGCCCTGATCCTGCACCATCCCTTTGGGGGACTTGCAGCATGTTAAGGAAGAGAGTCCTTCAAATATCTCTTAGTCCTTGTGGATTAGCTTGCTGAAGTAAACTTCCAGGGTTTTTTCAGGTGTGCTGTATCCCCACAGGGGAATCCCAGCCCCAGTTAGGAGTGGCTGAGATTCCCTCCCCTGTACGGATACGGCAACACAACCAGGAGAGCGCTGCAGCTCTCCTGCCTGTTTACCTCTTGGGCACAGCCAGCTCCAGCAGTGGCACCGGGGAGAAGACCTCCTCAGGCTGGAGCCCTGGGACCACACACCCTCCATGATAGCTCGTTACACCCCCATAGTGAGAGTGAAGCAGTTTCTCCAGGCTGGCAAAGTCAAGACTGACCTCCACCTGCACACTGTGCCATCTTCACTTCCTTGTGCTTCTGATTTCACCCTTCAGCCTTTAAAAGAACCTGGGACATTATGACCTACACCCCTCCCCAACAGCTAATGGATGCCTGCTAAGACCTGAAGGAGAGCCCCTCTGGCTTCCCAGCACAGATGTGTAGTAACTGATAGATCAATAAGCAACATCCTCTACTCATCACAGGTGGCCTGAAAGTAGGAGCACGCAAACTCCTGCAGATGGAGTGAAAGCTAACATAATCTCATCTTTAAGTGATCTGGCACAGCATGAAGACAGTACATGACAATAATTGATTTCTCTAAGTACCATCAACTTGGCCCAGCCTGTGGCTGGTTCTCCTTTAAGGAAACATGGTTCTCCTTTAACTTTAGTGGCACCTATCGTCTTTTCTTAGCTCAGTGACCTAGAAACTGCATTAAGATGTCAAGAGAACAAGCACAATACATTGGAGATGCCGTTGCCCAAGGATCTGAAAAAAAATGATTACTGAGAAATATGGCTTGGAGCCAGGGCACTCCTCATTCAGTTGTCAGAGGTACAAATAAATACGCAAAACAAAGCTAAGCCCAGCTTAAAAATACATTGTTCCTACATCATTGCTCAGTTAAAATCCACATACTCTATTCTGATCCTAGTAACATCAGTGGGTACAGTCCCTTAAAGTGTGAGCCCAGTTATGAAGTGATAAGGAAAAAAATATCTTCTAAGATATACCCAAAAATAGGGGACAAATTGGTATTGAGCAATAAATCATTTTAATTAAAACCACTTTGCAGCTGGGGCTACAGTAGTTGGTTTGAGTAGCAATGAGGTAATGCAAGGGGAACAGGTGGCTGCCTCATAAAAAGCCCCGTTCCACCATAAGCGCTGACATTTCAAGGAGGTTGTCATCAGGTATTATCCTGCGACTGTGGCTCGCAGCAAGCACCGAGCTCTGTGCTTTTCCATGGCCACTTTCCAAAGCCCGATGTGCCCGTGCGTTGTTGATGGAGCCACCCGACCAGATGCGAGTTGCTGGAGGCAAGCGCTTTGCCAGAGCAAAAGACCTTCGCAGACTCTCCTGTATCGTGCCTGGGACAGAGCTGGGGCTTGCCCCCAGGTTTGCCCAGCAGCCAGCAGAGGATGGGCACGTGCGGAGATAATACGACAGAAAATCGAGAACGCATAATTCTCAGCATTTGGAGTGGCGCTGGTTTCCCTAATTTTCTTCTCCTCCTGAGCAATGTTTAAATCAATTACAGTAAAATTAATGACTTTCGCAAGCAGTTTGCTGAGAGGATGGGCTGGGGGATTAGTCGCTAGCTGGGTTACTTGCTACCCCCCAGCCAATTTAGAAAACATTCAGTGTGAAAGGCTTCTCACAAAAAAATAAGCTCCTGCTACTTATTTTATTACTA
>KZ507090.1:3353-15161 GCA_002844005.1 Limosa lapponica baueri | reverse complement strand
CTCCCCAACTCTATTTGGTTTAACCTCTAAAAAGCATCTCTGCAAGTGTCCACACATGCACACACGTGTGTCCAACCCTGAAGGTATTATTAGGAGCAACAGACTCCACTATAGAGCTCTCTACCACACTGTCTAAGATTTCTAGTACCTACACATGTTCAGTTGTATCCTGATGACCTATCACATGGATCCAAAAATACTCCTGCTTGTCTTTGCATTGCTCAAAGTGGGAGAGAAATACAGGGTAGAAAATACCTGCTCTAGATTTTGGAGTAAAATACTTTGCCCAGGCAAGAGCTGGAAAGAATTAGAGAGAAAAACAGGAAGGTGATCTATTAATTTGTTCAACAAGATCAACTCATTGCCTCCAAAAGAAAGAGTTGGGACCTACTGTTATGGGCAGCAAGCAGGGTTCATTTCACAAAAACCACAGGTGGACCACTAATACATGTACCTATCTCATACACCTTCTCGGGAGGTGCTCCTAACCATGCCACCCCAAAAGAAGACCATGAAACACACAGCCCACATGCTCTCCATCAGTGAACCAGCCTTCAGTTGAAGCCCTTTCCTGAAAAGATCTCAGGTCCATCGAAGGCACCACAAAGTCCCTATGAGGATGGCCATGACAACAGGAAAGTGAGAAGCCCAAGAAGTGATGGACACTTACGCCATATTTGTGGCAGTGAGGGAATATTGCTGCTGTTATCTGTGCCAAAATCAGGATCTGAGGCAGTTCAGGTGCCTTCAAACTCTTTGGCCCATGGTGCTTCCAACACACACAGCCAAACTGCCAGGTTGGCCAGGGTTGAAACATGGAGGAACCTGCCCGACATCCAGCCAGGACCATGCTCCCAGCTCACACAGTAGCCATTTTCCAGCTCTCCAGCACCTGTCTGAACCGACTGGCAGTCTTCAAAGTACAGCATTTTCTGCTCCTCCCTGTACAAGGGCATGGCCAGACAGCCTGCAAAAAACACAGGCTGGGAGCCGGGAAGAAGGGGGCCAACAATTTGGGGCAATGGAGGAGGCAGGGTGTTCAGGGGGCTTCCTTGGATATTTTTTTTTTTTGAGGAGCTGCAGTGTCATCTTGTTTTATTTTCTGACATCGCAGGCTGCTGGCAGGATGACTTGGTTGCCAGGGAAACTGCTGGAAAGGTGCTCAGGGCTGCTGCCCACACTCAGGCACCAGAAACGCCTGCCATCACCAAGACTGCCCGCCACCACCAGCCTCACCATGCCAGGCCATGGTGGATGGTGGCAGAACCAGCGGCAAACCAAGCATCTGCTCCCGCACCATCTGGATTCAGGGCTAATCCAAGGCTCCTGAACCATGGCGAGAGCCCAGCACAAGAGCCATGAGGTAGAGGCAGCCCTCACCCCCCAGCAAGGACGGGTTAGCCTAATGGAGGCTCGAGTTTTGTTATTTTTTATTTTTAAATCACTGCCATTAGGAGAATTGTTATGGTTGGCAATTTACAATAATCAATTTGAAATCACAGGTTGATTAGTTAATGCACTTTCTGCTGCTCTCTCCTCCTAATTTGATTGGGAGGAGAGAGGGGGATTTTCTGTTTTGTGACTGTATTACTTGCTCTCACAGCGTGTGCGTGCAGCAAACGCATCCCTGCTCCTCGCCATCCCCGTGCCCTGCAGTGTGTCCCAGCCAGGCACAGGCTGGGCATCCTCTGCCCTCTCCAAAAGGCAAATGTCCTTCCCTGCACACCCCGAAGGGTCGGCCACCGCTTTCTGCATCTCCAGCCTTGCACGAAGGGCTGTGGGCAGGTGAGTGGTCAAGTGGGCTCTGGAGCATGAAGGGAAGCTGAGCATCAGCTTCGGAAATGTCTGTAATACACAATAAGATTTGAAATAAACTCTGGGCAGGCACTGATCTTCACACTTGTGTGTAATATATGACTATCCTGAAGATTCTCACTTCAGTGCCTACATGTTATTCCCAGCAGCCACCAACAGCAGATAGAGCAACGAAGCTGGAGGAGCACTTACAGGAAGGAAAAGAAGGAAACGCATTTTTCTTTCTCTCTTTCATGATATATTCACGTTCCAAATGTATCTTTATAATCCATATTTTTCCGTGAAACATGCCCAACCTGCTAAAGCAATGCTTTCTCACCATTCAGCTCTCTGTTAGAAGAGCGTTCGCTCAGTCCAGGAAGGCTGTTAGTGCAGACACTGGTGTGTTGGTGCTAATGTACATCTCCTTTTCCAGGGTATCCCACACCAAGCTGTGCCTGAGCTTGGCTCCACAGCTCAGGTCCCTCCACAAGCCCCAAGTCCAGCAGGATGATGCTAACACTGAATATCTAGCAGCCAACACCCAGCCTCAGGAAAGGTCAAATCTGGAAAAGCAAAACACCCAACAGCTGTGGCTCCAAGAGAGAAGGCAGATCCCAGAGCCAAGAGGAAATCTGGAAGTGCTATGACTCACAAGGACCTGGGCAGTCACAATCTCCCCAGCTTCAGGAAAAGCTGCAATAACCTCTTTGAAAGGGCCTTTCCACCTTAAAAGTTACACCATCCTGACACAACATATCTATCCCCCCACCTCCCTAAAACAAATCACCTCTGAAAAAAGTGAGTCTTGTTTTAGAAGAAAGAAAAGAAGTGCAAACCAACCTCCTTCAGACTTGCACACCCCAAATTGGAGCAGGGGGACCCAGAATGTACAGGGGAAACTGCCAGTGCTATTAACGTGCAAGAGATGCTGAGCTGCTGCTGTGTCTGGCATGGTTATAAACCCCAAATCAGACTGATGAACAGAGTGGTCAGCAGAGAACTGGGGGGAATATGTCCATCCATTACCCTTTACTATACCACCACTGAGGTGACTCAGGCATTGCCAGAGCCCGGAGGATCCCGAATCCCTCCTCTCCATAGCAGACGCTGTAACTTCTTAGGAGTCAGCTGGGACCAACCTGCTCAGTGCTATTTTCTCTCCCCATCACTCACGTTGTCTCTTGTAGCTCTTCATTTCTGCTCCTTCCTTTCCCTTCCTGCTCACACTATTCCCGTACTAGGCAGCTTCCTCCACCCACCTCTCCCCATCCCCAAATCTCAGCATTTAATGCTCTGTTCTCATCTCCTTGGTTATTCTCGGCACCATGTACCAAAGATATGCCAGGCAGAAAGGCTGTGATGCTCCCTCCTGCCACCCTAAGTCAGTGAGCTTATATATGTTGCATTAAAGGGAGAGGAAAAGACTCATCAAATCCATCTTTTAAAAGACTATACATCCTGCCTGCTTGCAGAGCATCCTTGGGAGAAATCTGGATTGTTGCGATTGACATTACCTGGTGCAGTAATTAGAAGCTGTATTTACAGCCTTGCTACCATTTTAATGCTGTTTTGCATCTGTTGTACTTTCACTTAGAGAGTAAATGTAGTGGGGAACATCTGTTTTCTACTGCTAGCTCATGCGACATTCCCCGGCCAGCGATTTCCCCTCCGTTAACAGTGGGCTGTAATTATTTCAATTACCGTTGCAGGGACATCTCTCCCTGCAGCAACAGGTACCAGCTCTGGCCCAGCTTTTCGAGCAGATTGGAGGATGAGGTGACCTCCCTGGCAGGTCAGCTTAACGTACCCTTCACAAACCCTCTCATGCCAAGGCTTTGCGCTTGTTTTCCCATCAAACCCCAACCATTGGTCCATTACTTGACGGGCTTTGTCACAAATAGGGATGAAGATAAAGCAGAGACATTTAATTCCTTCTTCACCTCTATCTTTAACACCAATGATAAGCCCTGGGTTGCATGCAGCCCCAGGTTGGGGGATCATTACCGTGGGAGTGATAAGGTCCCAGTTGACTTTGAACCTGTTCAGGATTTGCTGCCGCAACTGAAAGTACATAAAACAATGGAGCCTGGTGAGATTCATCCCAGGGTACTGAAAGAGTTAGCAGATATTATTGTGAGACCTCTCATAGTTATTTATCAATCTTGGGAACCTGGAGAGGTCCCAGTCAACTGGTAGCTAGCAAATGTTATTCCAATTTTCAAGAAGGGCAAGAATGACCATCCTGGTAATTATATGCCTGTCAGTCTCACTTCGGTGCCTGGTGAAATTATGGAGAAGATTATTCTAGGAGTTATTGAAAAACACTTGAAAGACAATGCAGTCATTGGACAAAACCAACATCTGCTCATGAAGGACAGTCATGCCTCACACTACCTCAATACCCTTTTGTAACAAGATTACCCACCTAGTGGACAAAGGGAAGGCAGCGGCTGTGGGTTTTTTTGATTTTAGCAAAGCTTTTGATCCTGTCTCTCATAGTAACCTTGCAGACGAGATGTCCAGCATACAGCTAGACATGAACACAATACGATTGGCTGAAGGGTCAGGCTCAAAGAGGTGTAGTAAATGGGGTTAAATCTAGCTGGACAGTCAATAGTGGTTTTCTCCAAAGCTCAGTTTTTGACCCCATGCTCTTCAGTGTTTTTATCAATGACCTGGTCATAAGAGCTGAACACACACTAAGTAAGCTTGCCATCTAACCTAAATTAGGAAGAGCAGTTGGTTCCCTCAAGAGCAGAGAGGCTTTACAGAGAGATCTTGATAGATAAGAGCTCTGGAGAATCACCTGCTGTATGAAACTTAACAAGTGCCAGATTCTGCACCTGGGACTGTGTTATTCTGAACATATATATAGATTGAGGGACAAGAGGCTGGAGTTTAGCCCTGCAAAAAGGGACCTGAGGGTTTTGGTTGATGGGAAGCTCAACATGGGACCAGCTGTATCCTGGGGTGCATTAAGCACAGTATAGCTAATCAGTGGAAAGAAGTGATTGTCTCACTATACTCAACATTCCTGTGGCCTCACCTTCAGTACTATGTGCAGTTTTGAGCTCCACAATATAAGGAGGATATAAAAACATTTGAATGTGTCCAAAGGATGTCAACAAAATGGTGAAAGGACTAGAGGGCATGACTTATGAGGAACTGCTGAGGATACTTGCCTTGTTCAGCTTGGAGAAGAGACTGTGGAGTGATCTCATTGCTATCTACTACTTCCTCATGAAGGGGAGTGGAGAGGGAGATGCTGATCTTTATCTCCGGTGTTCAGTGATAGGACACAAGGGAATGGCTTCAAGCTGTGTTGGGGAAAAAAAGCTCTTCACTGAGAGCGTGGTCAAACATCAGAACAAGCTCCCCAGGGAAGTAGTCATGGCCCCAAGTCTACCAGTTTTCAAGCAGGATTTGTACAATGCTCCTAGATGTATGGTTTAACTTTTAGGTTGCTCTTTGTGGAGCCAGGAGTTTGGCACAATGTTCCTTGTGGGTGCCTTCCAACCCAGGAGACTCCACGATTCCCTTCTCCCACCTAACTTAGAAGCGCATTGGCAATTCTTTGACAGTATGTGACTTCCTCCAGTGAAGCAATGTCATTTGCTGCTACTGCACTGGACTAAAGGTGGGCTTCCAAAACAGCAAATCACTGTTGAATTGGTTATTCCGGGACACACATCTATATCTCTATAGATTTTTTTTTTTTTTAAACCAGTTTCTCCATTGTGACACAACACCAAAGCCAACATGCCACCAACATCTCAGGCATATTCAAGCGTTTGCCACAAGAGGGCTCCCACCGGCAGAGCCGCAGGCAGCAGCCTGGCAGCTGCCCCCTCCCAAATTGTCAAAAGAGTAGAGGTTTTGCTGAAAACAAACATGTGTCTGGAATGTCATACCCAAACTTGTCTGCGTTTTGGATGTAAATGTGTGATCTCGTTTTACTCTCTCATTCTGAGTGCTCTCCCTCCCACCCCAGAATATATCACCTGAAGAATGTGTAAAATAGGGAAATGTCATTCACAGAGCTGCAATAATTTTCACAAAGGAAACAGGCTATTGCCAAAACCATTTCACAAGAGGAGAATGGCAGCACAGAGGAGGGAAGTGGCTAACCCTCGTCTGACCAAGCTCACATGATGGGTTTCCAGCAGATTCAGAGGTGAAACCAAGGTCTCCCGTCCCTGTATGGAGCTCAGCTCCACAGCCAATGCTTTCCTGAGCTGACCTGGATGCTAATGCTGTGGCCTTTCTTCTCGTCCTCTTCTTTATATTTCCTGGAAAAGCGTCCTTCAGCCTAGCTCAGGGACCTGTCTGGATTAGAAAAATGGCGTGAATGCAGCCAAAAAGCATTTTTAATCACTGCACGGATACAGGTATGGACACAGTCCTCATCATTCTGTTTTCAGCTATTTCAGGTAGTACTGAATCGAGCTAAACTGGCACAAGAGCATCTGCCTGCCCAGAGTAATTAGAGTTGTGTAGCCATACGAGGACTGATTTTCTCAAGTCAGAGCTCAGACAGCACGCCGGCGAGACATAGTGGGAGAGCTGGGTGGTATCTGGGGCAGGGGAAAGCAGAGGAGGCAGTAAAGTGAGGTTGCATTCCCAGCAGGGAGATGGAATCACAGATCAGAAAGGTTATCGCAGATCTTAAAGGTCAAGCTTAGACTGCATTTGCAAAAGTAGATGCTTTTCCAACACCTGCCCCAGCTCACAATGGGTCTCCTCCTGCCGAGGCATCTCTCATTTCTGTGACAGCCCGGCTCGAAACTGCCTTTGTCAATCCTGCAACACCACACGCTGAGTGAGGAAACCTGGCTGCAAAGGGCTCTGCTCTGCGGTCAACTCAAGCATCAAAGCAGACGTAAAGAGACCTCCCTGCAGCTCTAGGGCTTGTTTTCTACGTAGCCCAGGGGGTCTGCAGCCAGGCCCTTTCCCAATTTTGATTCGCTATCTTTCCTTGTCAAACCAAGCAGCTCCAGGTTGGTGCTGCCTCCCCATCACTGCACATTAACGCTGAGCACAACAGCTTTCTGGTCACGGGGCTCTCTAGGCAATACTATGCCACAATTAACTGTTAGTAAACAGCAACAGCTTGAAAATACACCAGGAAAACCATTCTGTTCCGTAGTACCTTTGAGGAGGAGAGCTAGGGTTATGCAGAGGTTTTTTACCATAAAGCCAACAGAAGGCTCTTAGTTTATTTAGGTCAATTAACCTCAGCTTTCAAATTAAGTTCTCATCTCATTTTACAGACAAGCTGTAAGCAAAGCATAAAAAAAGGGTCAGCTGAGGAGAGCACAGCCCAGGATTTCTAGACTGTTAAGTAATTTAAACCCAAAGGGTGGAAACAGAATTGAGATCAGAGGAGGACACACAGACCACCTAACAACGTATGCTGCTTCACACACTTGTTTTTTCTTCGCTCTGTGCACCAAACTTCCAGGCCAGAAAAAGGTAGAAAAAAGAGCCGTTATAAAGAGCTGCACAGAGGAAGCCATTTGTGGTACACAACAACACATTTTATTGGCTTCACACACCCGGGAATGATGCTCCATATTCTTGAGTGCCATCTACTGGCATTTTTATCTCTTTGCTACATATTAAAGCCAACCCCAGTGTTAAAAGAGCAGCCAGGTTACAGTTAAGCACTTGAAAAATGCCAGAATCCAGACAGCACAGATAAGCCAAGCCTAGTCCCCTTGCATAGATGCATCACAACACACGTTGTAATAATATGATCGTGGACCACTTCTTCTGCAGGAAAAAGCCCCCTTTCATACACCAGATGGATAGTGCTCTCTTAATGAGCAGCTATTCAATATTTTTCTTTATCCTCATCATTCAATATGTAGCCCTGTGTCCTGAGTATGGCATGCTATTGAAGTCCTGGTCTAAATAATGAGCTATTAATTTTCTCCTGGGCTTTCACAGCATTTATTATCATAGTATCTGAGTGGTTTGCAAACATTAATTTGCCTTACAGCAGCCCTGCAAGGAAGAGTGGAATTATTCTTGTACAGATGGGGAACTGAGGCACAACCAAATTAAAATCAGAAGGGTACCGTCTGGTTGGGTGCTCGATTTGAGATGCAAAAAGGACCCAATTTTCAGAGCTTTGCAAGTCAAAACTTTCAGCGTTTAGGGCACTGCTCCGACATTCAGCTATGAGCCCACAGCTTTTCCAGTTGTGCCCAGTCCCATCTGCCATAGCAGCTGGGAACCCAGAAGCACTGGGTTTCAGTTGAGACGATGTTTCCCTGTGTCTTATCTAGCAAGTCTGCTGCAGTCACTCAGGCTGCCTTACTAGCTACAGGGAGACACAGCCCCCCAGGAGAGATGCTTCCCTCTGAGATGGTCATCTCTCACCACAGATTCCAGAGATAGCCTAAATAACTGAAGCAGTTTGGGGCAACTAAAATGACATACTAACTACGTATCTTCCCAAAGAACCATCTTTTGCTCATAACACGACTCAGCACAAAACACCTCCTCAGACATCTCTGGTGAGCTGAAGACTTGTAGTGAAAAACCAGAAGCTACAGCAAAACATGCCAAAGGAGAAGAGAGCAAGAGCATTGGGGTGCTGCCACCAATTAATAGTTTCCCTGTTGATTCAGAGGAGCTCATAAATACAGCACCGTGGAAGACAGCAAAATCCCCATCCATATTCCCTGCCCAAATGGTATGGGGAAAAAAACCCCTCTCACCTCCAAATCCATTAGGCAGCACAACCCAACCCACCCGAGCAGCTGCACCACCCCAGTCCAAGAGAGCGGTGCCAGGACATGCACCAGTGCAGCCCGTCTGTCACAGCAGCTCTTTCTGAAGCTTCAGAAGAAGGGAAAGAGACCCAAAACACAACCAGAGAGTCACAAATGAGCACAAGGGAAAGGGTAAATCCCTTCTTGACACCTATTGCTCCCTATGCAGCCCTGACCACAGGCTGGAGTCCCCCAACTGCGAGACTGTGTGGAGCTTAGAGTGAGCTCCTTCACATCACTACAGCCTTCTCGGTAGAGTTAGGGCTTCAGTTCCCCTCCTCCAGGGCTGGTGCCTCATGTCAGCCCAGGGCTCTCCAAAGCCAGCCATTCATTCTGCCCCAACAGGGGGATTTCCCAGCCCCTGATCACTATTTTCATTCTGCTCTGCACACCCAGCAGAATTGCAAGACCATTTTGGGGAACAGAAATCATTATTTTGTGTTGTATTCAGAGAAGGAAGCACTACTCATTTGCATCATGACAATATTATATTTCCTTATTACTTTCCATCCTTTCCCATTCCTTACCCCTCCTAGGATCTTATTTGCATTTTTGATCAGACCCGTACACTGAGGAGATGCCTTCAGGGAGCTGGCTGTAATAGTGCCCAGGTCTTTTTCCTAGGCTGAATCAATTAATTTACACCTCTGGGAATAAAATGAATTTTTTCCTGCAATGTGTACAGTTACTCCCAGTTTTCACTGGTAGGAGAGGCGGAGAATGAGGCTTTGAAATGCAAAGTCATATGTGCAAATCATCATCTCCAGCAGCGAAACCTTCCCCCTTCATTGCGATCCCAGGTGAGGCAGCATCTTACCTGTTTGGGAAGGACCACTGCCTCTTCTGCACCGACCTGCACCCACTGAGCCATCCAGGCTCATCCTCACCCCACGTTCCTGCCGATCAGCGATGGCCCTGCCGGAGGAGATGCAGAGGATGGTTCAATAAGAGACCAAATCACCCCGTGCCTTCCCAAAAGGCAGCAGCATAACCCTGGTTGCGTGGGTGAGGCTCCCCTCACAGGGCTCTCTCCGATTAGCCCCCTTTAGCCCCACTGCCCAGCCCATTTCTTTTTTTAAACTTCCATCTCAAGCCTGCAAGGCTCTTAACCACATCCCCAACACAAAGTGCAGCAGTAGTAAAACCCAGCATGGGGACTGTCTGCGGGTTTTGAGCCTAATTTGCTGATTTGAGGTTTTTCAGCCCAAATTCCTCCTGTTTTGTTACATTTAGACTTGTTTTCTATTTTTCTTGAGTGTTTAAACATGGACAAAATCTGTCCCTCACTGGCAGCTGGGAATATGTCTTTTCTCACATAACACTGGAAATATCGTCTGTCGTGACGAGAGGAGGAAAAGCCTGATGTGGTCTAGTGACAACTCCTAGGGAGCAACCAGCACTGGATCTACCCCTAAGAAGATCCTTGCAGATGCTTTAGATGAAATGCTTTTCCAGGCCTGGCTAGCAATCAGGTCTTGCCTTGTACAAGAGCTGAACAACCTCCTCTCCTTACAGCCCACGCACACAGAAAGCAACAGTGCTTTTAGAAATGGCCAAATTAGTTAAGAGTATTACACAACAGGCCTGATAATCTTTAAATGTTAATGCTGCTGATTAACCACACGTACTGTTCCATTTTTTTTTTCCCATCCCCTCCTTGCCATTTCAGTTCCTCTCATTCCCTCGTCGCACTGCTCTCTATCATTTCTCTCTCAGCAGAGTCACAGAGGGTTTCAAAGGCTCCTTCCTAATTTCCACCTGTGCTTCCCATCCCTCCCACCCGAATAGCTCATCTCCCAGTGCTATCCCTTCTCAGGTATGCTGACACCCTCTTACTGCGCTTTCCTGGGCACAGGAAGTTTTTACCACCACGTGCAGCCAGCTGAAGCACATCTACTGAACAGCAGGGAGATGCCAAAGGTGCCAATGGTAAAGATGTCATTAAAAAACATTAACACAAAACTCCACCAAACTGTATTCTGGAGACTCACAGCACTTTGGTTAACCTTATCACTAGGTTTGGCTGGTGGCAAATGGTCCTCAAGCAAGTATCTCCTGCAAAAGCATTGACCAGGGAGCTCAGATAACTCTGGCTGGCAGACTTTGGGGTTTTCTGGTACAGCCAAAGCTGAGAAAATATCCAGGAGCTTCCTTTCATCTCCTGCTTCAAGGCTCAGAGAAGCTTTTCAGGATTTTTCAGGATTTCTGCGATTTCTGCACCAAGGGAGCTGCTGGCACTGTCCTGCCCGGAGGCTGCAAAAGTGCTGGGAGGCGAGAGCAGCACCCACCACCACAGGCTGCAGCACCCTGTGCCTCAGTTTCCCTCTCTCAAGTCATACGAATGATTGCAGCCACCCCTTCAAGGGTCTGAGACATCTCTGGGTGCAGAGCATCCTTCTCCACTCCAGGCTCCATCTTCGGGTGGAACAACTTAAAAATCAAGTTCTCAGACAAACTCCCTTCACAACACCTAGGTTGAACTCTATAGAAAATAGTTAATTAATCTCTCTTGCTGCAGCCTAATTCTCTTTTCAACATGTGGCTGTCACTTCCCTGTCATCACAGCTGATTTACAATGGGGTTTAATTAAATCCTCCGTACATTATTCAGCATTCTCTGAAGACAACACCAAAGCAGCCAAGGGTATTTAAAATGTCACCTGCTGAGATGTATCATCTCCTCCTAAATAAATATGACAGTGATCAAACTTTGGCTAATTACAGTGACTTCGTTATTTGTTTGTATGTTTTAATATTTAATTGCTTTCGTGTTCATCCAATTACAAAGCAACAGCAAATAGAAATTAACTTTTTATCAGCGTGTTCCCAGCCCAGCTAATCAGCACTTCAAAGGCCAGACACAATAGGAGGCCATCCAACCTGAGAGAGCTTTACAATATATTCTCTGCTGAATGGACCGTTCTATTAAATTAAGGGAGAATTGTGTTTGTCGGTGTATTCCCAGCTCCCACCCAGATTCCCTTTATGTGGCCGTTTATGGGCCTTGTTGTAACATCCTTGCAGCAGGATAGTAAATTGTTGGTATTGCTCCTGCCCTCTTTCCGGCAGTGCTGCTATCAGCTCTGCAAGTGCTCGAGGTGACAGTGTGATGCTCCGTGTCAGCAAAAAATGCTGGGAAATCACATCCCTTGGGTAGCTCATGCCCTGCTGTTGAGCAGAGGGGAGCACTTGCATGTCCTGCTCCCTCGCATGTGGGGAGTGAAGGCAGCATG